>QANX01004664.1:0-51886 GCA_003254975.1 Ochetophila trinervis
TATTAAGTGCGGTTTGTGGTTTGGTCTGGTCTAAAAATTATCCAAACCGCAAACCAAATCATTAATGACGGTTTTTTAACATAGTAAACCAAACCAAACCATTATCTTCTACAAACCAAACTAAACCAAACCAAAAGCAACGGTTTGGTTCGGTTTGAACGGTTTAGTTCGGTTTTGCCCACCCCTACTGTTAGTTAATGTGTATGAAAAACAACTCCGTCCCATTTCCGGACATAGACGAAATGTAATTGTTATGGTCGTTATAACTAATTATTGAGACGCAGGAATTCTCACCTCTAATAAATAGTAAAAGGAGTGTTTCAGTGGTTGTTCCATGTTTTGCTAGCCTTTCTCCTTTTTAAATGACCAGAGTTTAAGGATCAAAAGCTCACCCCCCCAATAACAACAACAACAAGAAGCAGCTTCAAAGGCAAGAAGGACAAACTGCCTCACCATCAAGTTTTAATTAATTTGTAAGCTGAAGATTCTCTGCATTTTTGTTTCACTAATTTCCTATCTAATTACTTTGTCCTTTAGAATGCCAAAAACATGCTTTGTTTCTCTTTTCCGCTCTGGGTTTTATCGTTTATTTATTTATGTTTTAATAATTCGAAGAATAAGAAACAAGGAAAGTGCAAGTAAAAAAAGAAAGCCAGCCAAATGGCCGGGGAAGCTTTTGCAGTCGACGGGCCGGTGAGCGCTCTTAACGGCAAACTAACGGGGGCCGTAGTGATAACGTGCATCGTTGCTGCTTCCAGTGGCCTCATCTTTGGCTATGACATTGGAATTTCGGGTCTGTTTATTTCCTTTCAATATTTTTGTTAATAACTTGTGAACTCTCTCTCTCTCTCTCTCTCTCTCTCTCTTTTTTTAAAAAAAAAACCACTAACATTTATAATTCACGTCATCTAAGACTTCCATTTTCATACTTTTTCTATAGTAATATCTTTATCTAACTAAAATTATACAGCGACATAAATGAACTTATCTATAAACTAATTGTGTCCTCGTGTTTTTTTTTTGCTTTTGCTGAGAGAAAACTAATTGTTTATTCAAATGACAACATGAACAATTTGCATATATAAAAATTAACTTGACACCGATGCAAGTTGAAATGGATGGTTGACTATCTTTCTTTCTTAAATAAAGTTTTGAATTTGAGTTTTGTGGATGGAGTAAATTTTTTATGGAAAACTTCATCATTTAGTGAGCCCACTCAGCTAGAATCGAATTAGAAAATAAAATGTGGTACTTCGATACCTGCATATCAATTGACAAAAAAATAAATTTAACTTAAAAGAAAAAAAATGGTATATGTTTTTCAGGGGGCGTGACAACGATGGTACCATTTCTAAGCAAATTTTTCCCATCCGTATTGAAGAAGGCAGCGGAAGCCAAAACAAACTTATACTGCATGTATGACAGCCAGGTGTTGACAGCATTCACATCCTCGCTCTATTTAGCAGGCTTAGCAGCATCACTTGGAGCTAGCCGTCTCACAGCCTTATTGGGCCGCAAGAACATCATGATCATAGGTGGCTGCAGCTTCCTCGTCGGAGCTGCCATTAACGGCGGCTCAGTCAACGTTGCTATGCTCATTTTAGGCCGGATTTTGCTTGGATTTGGTGTCGGCTTTACCACCCAAGTAAGTCTGTCTCTATCAATATTTAATACGCACATTCCTTAAAACAGCTCAACTAAAACTGTTACTCCTAATTTGGAGTCTACTAAATTTGCTTAGAAATTCTGTATCTCCAAAGTTGACATTAATTAATTTCTTGATGCAAATCCTATAATAATAAATATAGGCTACTCCTATCTACCTATCGGAGGTGGCACCTCCAAAGTGGCGCGGCGCATTCAACACAGGCTTCGAGTTCTTCTTAGGCGTAGGCGTGGTGGTATCGAATTGCATAAATTTTGTCACGGCTAAGCATAGCTGGGGGTGGCGAGTATCTCTAGGCCTCGCCATTGTTCCTGCTGCTATCATGACAATAGGAGCGCTGCTCATAATGGACACGCCTAGCAGCTTGGTGGAACGCGGTGAGCTTGCTCAGGCCAAGAGATCACTTCAAAAGGTTAGAGGATTGAACAGCGATGTGGAAACAGAGTTGAGCGATCTTATCAAGAGCAGCGAAATCACTAAAGCCATCAATCAAGAGCCTTTTGTCACCATATTCCAGAGGCAGTACCGGCCTCACCTAGCGATGACAATTGCTATACCCTTTTTCCAACAGCTCACTGGCATTAACATCGTAGCATTCTATGCACCAGTCCTATTTCAATCTGTTGGATTTGGAAATGACTCTGCTCTGATTGGATCCATCATATTGGGGGCGGTCAACCTCTGTTCGATCTTAGTGTCTACTTTCCTGGTTGATCGGTTTGGTCGTAGATTATTGTTCCTGCTGGGCGGAATTCAAATGTTTGTCTGTCAGGTAACTATGCGTCTAATTGTAGACAGACAACATAGCATAAATTTCAGACTTTATGTGAATTTTTTGTTGCCTTTTCAATATATATATGTGAAATATAATTTTTATTTTTGGGGACATATATAGGTTGCGGTTGCTTGCTTGCTAGCGGTGACAACAGGTGTTTCTGGTACCAAGAACATCTCAAAGGGCTATGCCATATTAGTACTGGTGCTGATGTGCATCTACTCTGCTGGTTTTGGATTGTCGTGGGGGCCTTTGACCTGGCTTATTCCAAGTGAAATATTCCCTCTTCAAATACGATCCCAAGGACAAAGCATCGGTGTGGCTGTCAATTTTGCTACCACATTTGTGCTATCCCAAACATTTTTGACCATGCTATGCCACTTCAAGTACGGCACATTCGTATTCTATGCCGGTTGGATCTTAGCCATGACCCTTTTTGTTGCATTTTTACTACCGGAGACCAAAGGAATCCCTTTGGACTCTATGCATGCAGTGTGGGAGCGGCACTGGTTTTGGCGTCGGTTTGTTCAACCTCAAACCCAACCCCCACCTACCCCAGAATCTATGAACATGTTGCTCCTACACTAACTCAAATTAGCTCGGCGAAATATGGATATCTCGACTGACTTGTATGTTTTAAATTGCTTGCCTTTTTCCTTTTTGTTCCTCTTAAATTGCCCCACTTCTTGCTGTGAAAAACTTATATGGAATCGTTTGTAAAAGTTTAGCTGGTGCGACCCACTGATAAAAAACTGCGAGCACATTAAATTACTACCTGACCCATTTATTATGTGCAACGCACCAATAGAAAACTATCTGCCCATTAAATTGCCACTTATTCATTTTTTTTTTTTTTTTTTTGAACCCTGCCCCTACCTAATAAAGCATCAGTTGACAATGATGATAAAACTCCAAAATTTAAAGATTTACAGTTCTATCTCTTTTATTCAGCCATTTTTTTTCCCTTTTCTGGTTTCTTCGGTTTTCCGAAGATCTCTGAACCTAGTGTATTTAATATTCAATTAATCTTCTTGTCATACCTATTAACTTTTTGGCTTTGGATTTTTTTCATTTGTAGACGTTTTTTTTAAAAAAAAGGTTAAAATAATCATTTAACTATATATTTATTTCACCATTGTTGAGTCATGCTTCTATGCTTTCACTTTTATGTATAACATTATTGATTTCAAGTAAGGAAGATGGAAACACAAAAAAGGTTAAGAATTGAAAAAGAAATAAAAAGAAAAGGAAGAGAAAGAGCCAAGTGTGCGGCTGAATAGAAGAGAGAAAATAACGTCAATTTTAAATTTAGATTAAATAGTAAATTTTGTAAATGGTATTTTAAGGTGTGGCAGCTTTATTGGTGGATCACACCAGCTGAATTTTTAGGGATCGTACTGTATAAGTTTTTCTCCACTTTGCTAACACAAATTGTTTTTTTTTTTTTTTCTGTTTCCACAAATTGTTTCAACCCTCAATGAACTCTGAATATAATAAAATTAAAATCAGGCATGGTTTGCCAGCTAAACTACCAAACATAATTGTCTACCTAATTTTCTTCTATATTCTACAAATTCTTAAATGATTTATTTATTTATATTAAAATTTTAGTATTAAAAAATAAATAAATTTAAATGTTTCCAATTAAGTTTATTACGTAAAGTATAATTTTACTGATATCACTAATGGACAAATAACTTTTAGTTTTAAAAAACTTATAAATATAGGTTACTTGGTAATAAATGCACCTACTAATTAAATACAAAAACTATAGATTTTTAATGCTACTACTTTTATATATTTTCTTCTAAAAGATGAATATTTTTAACTTATTATTATTATTATTATTATCGTCGTTGTTATTCTTATTTGGCCAAAAAAAAAATCATATTATTTACTATATTCAAGAATTTTTTTCCATTTTTAAATATATTCAATACACATTCTTTTTTAATTTAATTCTTTTTGTCACTTTATTTTACGATTAATATGATTAATGAAAAAAATAAAAATAATAAATGAAATAATGGATCTTTGATCTTTTATTTGTTAATTGTCAGGTATTACTAGATTTGGGAAAAAAATTAATAAAATAAAGAAAACAATAGATAAAAGGATGAATCATATTAAAATTTAAAACCAGCGAAATCACTAAAGCCATCAATCAAGAGCCTTTTCTCACATTTTACCAAAAAAAGAGCCTTTTCTCACCATATTCCAGAGGCAATACCGGCCTTACCTTGGATAGCTGCATAGATGGGCTGCATGTATTTTTCTTCCTTCCTTTAGTTTTCTTTCCATGGATAGCTGGGCTGCATGTAATCAATGATGAAAATATCGGTATCGACGGAAATATCGAAGGTTCAAAATACAGAAATATCGATGGAAATATCGGTAGAAAACGAATGAAGAAACAAACTGGTTATTGAAGAATCGTAATAAGATAAAAACAATTGGATATGAGGCGGCTCTCTGTTTTTAGACCAAATATGTGGAAATATAAAATTGAAACTTTATCAATAAATAAATTGGGTACTAGTTATCTCTTTCTGATTTTATTAAGATGAGAATGCTTCATATGATATATCATGTTGTCTGTAGTGTATGTATCATGTTGCCTAGAAAGCCAAAATTTAGAATAGTTATTTAAACTCTCTGTGTAAAATGAGCAACAGACACCAATATTGCTCTATTTAAGAAGGAAAAAGATTTAGGAAACAATCAGATCTTTTTCACCAAGGGTGAAATAATAAACAGAAAGATTTTTTATATCGTGATTATTATTATTATTATTTGTGTTTTGTCTCTATAGATTTGAATGTTCCTATTATGTATGTTTCCTATAGGGATTTTATCAATTATGAATGACAGGGATAGAGAAGAAACTGGAAAAGAAGTAGACAGAATCTTCATTTATTTCCACCGCATATTTGAATCCTCTGCCTCATCAGTTTATGACATGGAAGAATCTGGAAAAGCTTCTTCAAATAATTGTTACATATTTAGGTTGTTTTATAATTAGGAATACTGGATGGTTGTATAAGGAAAAAATAGTAGTCTTGTACTGTTGTTGTGGTGGTGGGTTGTGATTGGGGTTTCTGATTGTTGTACAAGCATGGAAGGGTGGACTAAAGATAAAAGATGGATGAATTTTTTTGTTTGGGAGAGAAAAGACCGCTTGGGGATTGTCCAAGGGCTTTTCCTCCTGTGTGGTGTGTTTGTGTGCTCTGCTCTCTTTTTCTTCCCCTGCATTTCCTCTCTACATTTTCCCTTTCAATTTCTCTCACTTTTACTCTCTGGTTTCTCACTTTTTCTCTCTAATTTCTCCTCTCTCTGTTTTCTCTCTCTATTTTCTCTATTTAATTGACTTTCTTCTTTCTCTTTCTAATTTCCTTTTTCATTTTATCTCTCAACTTCATCTTTTTAATTTATCTCTTTATTTACTTTCCTATTTTATTTTTCCCACTTCACTTTTTTTCTCTCCATGTTTTCTCTTTACAGTCTCTTTCTTTTCTCTCTAGTTTCATGCTCTATTTTTTAGTATGTCTTTGCACTTTCTTTTAATACTTTCCTCTTCCAATTTCTCTTTATATTGCCTCTGCTTTCTCTCTAATCTCTGCTTTTTCTCTTTAGTTTCTTTTTTATTTTTGGCTGCACATTATAGTTTTTGTGAAATTCGTTTATTTCACGGTTATTAATGCCTAGTGTTGAAAATTTCATTTGTCCTTGAAAAGTTAAAATGAACACAATAAAATTATAAATAAACAGCTACTAGTAAAAATCTAGGATGAACTTTAAAGAAAACTAGTAAACAGTCTTCTAATAAGAAAATAATGAACAAGATTAAATATATTTTAAAAAGTATTATAAATACAATAAATAAAAAATTACTTTTGTTTTTGAAAAAAAATACCTCTATAATGCGACTACTTTTTTTTATTTGTCTATACTTTTTATTAGAATAAATACAAAAAATATATTATAACTTTACGATACTTTTTATCAGATTTAACTATACTTTTTTATTAGAATAAATACGAAAATAAAATTATAACTTTAAAATACTTTTTTTTTATCAGATTCAACTATATTTTTTTATTATAATTAATACAAAAAGAAAATTATTATGCTATAATATTTTTTATCATATTCAACTATACTTATTTTTTTATGTGTAGATTCAACTTTACTTTTTCTTAGAATAAATGTGAAATCAAAATTATAACGTTGCTATACCTTTTTATTAGATTCAGCTACACTTTCTATTAGATATACGGAAGAAAATTATTTTTACTATACTTTTTTATAAGATTCAAAATATACGTTATTATAATAAAAATAGAAGAAAGCTACTTAAACATAAAAAAAAAAAAAGAACAGTTTTCAAATATATATATATTATATATGTATAATTATAGTAAAAATATACATTTTAATTAGATTCAACTATACTTTCTTTTAGATATACAGAAGAAAATTATTTTTACTATACTTTTTTATAAGATTCAAATATACGTTATTATAATAAAAATAGAAGAAAACTACTTAAACATTAAAAAAAAAAAAAAAAAAAAANAACTATACTTTCTTTTAGATATACAGAAGAAAATTATTTTTACTATACTTTTATAAGATTAATATACTTTATATAATAAATATAGAAGAAACCTACTTAAACGTTAAAAAAAAAAATATGTCTTCAATATATATATATATATATATAATTATAGTAAAAATAACGTTTATAGAATATAAAATTTTAATTAGCTAAACTAGTATTGGAAAATCTTATAAACATAAAACGCAACGGAAAGAAAATAAAAATATGAAAGATTTTTACTTATTGTAATCAAGGACAAATGATTTTTCACAAACCTTGACTTTGCTAGTTTGTGGAACAAATGAATTTTACACACTATAATGTCATGTCAAAAGTAAAAAAAGAAGCTAGAGATACTAGTTAGTGAAATTAGAGAGAATGGAGTAGAGAAAGTGTAAAGAATGAAAGTGAGTGATAAAGTAGAAGTAGAAAGTCGAGATATGAACTAAAATGTTGAGAATGACAATAGATAGAACGAAAAGAGAATGTAATGAAACTGTAGAGATAAAAATAATGTGAGAAAATACAGATGGGGTTATAAATAGAAAAATTAATTGGCGAAGTGAAAAAGAAGAGGAAAATTGAGAGAAGAAATATAGATTGGAGAATGTAGAATGTAGATTGGAGAGAAAAAGTAAATTGAGAGAAGAGTAGAGAGAGAATGAAAGAAGAGGAAAATTGAGGGGGAGGAAACCTAGAAAGTGAAGTGGGAAGAGAGAAATGAGAAGTGGAGAAAGAAATTGTAGAAGAAAGATAGAAGGAGAAAAGCAGAGGGGGTGTTTTTGTTTACGTTTTTGTCTCTAATGTAAAAGAATTTCTTATTTATTGAATTTTGTTTTAAATAATCTAGGACAGTGTCGGTATATGTTCCACTTCTACAATCTTGCTTAAGAATGCAATGTTATTACTGAAATGATTTGCTTCCAAATGAAAAAATCCATCATCGAACTTTGATTTTTATTTTTTATTTTTTTTGTGTGAAAAACTTAGATTTTACTGAAATAACAAAATAGGAGATTTATTATTTCTCTCTTATAATGATGAACAAGTATTGTGACAATATCATTTGCAATTTTTTGTGGTAATTAATATATCATTTGCAATTGAAGGCACGCAAGTAAACTAGTTATATAAATAGTGCAATGCTATGGCTTGAAGTAGTCCAGAATTTCCATAGAGCAGTAGATATGTAGCACATTATGGGTCTGTTTGGTACGCAGGATTGGACTGGATCAGATATAGCTGGCAGAATTGGATCAGACTGGATAATACAAGACTGAATTTCTCAAATCCTATCCTGCATTTTATTAGAAAACTAAAAAAATGTTGCTTAACGAACATGTTTAAATTGGAACAATTTTGGATGAAATTTTAAAATTAATTCTTGTAATTATATAAATTGTGCCTAAAATTAGACATATAAAGTAGGTCGTACCGTATTGACTCGATCCATTTAAAAACTGATCCGTTTGTCAAGTACTGTGTTTGTGACAGTTCATTTATTTTTCTTACCATGTTCATACCTGCCCATTTAGTTTCTGTACTGTACCAAGTGTGCTATAATATTCAAAATATATATTATAAATAAATTAAATAATATATTTTATATTTTATTTGGTAGATAACACAATAAATATTTACAATAAAAAAATAAAAAAATATAATAGTTTTATTTTATATATTTTATTTCAAATCAATATTTGAATTTAAATCTATATTTGAGTAATAATTATCTAGCTCATCCTTTTAATTTTGAGCTCTAGAATTTTAATAAAATAATTTTACATAGTCTATTATTGTAAAATAAATTTTTATACAATAAATTTTATATGATAAATTATTTATTATTGTTTGGATTGTACTAAATTTATATTTTGCCTAAATTGTTAATATGCATGTCTGTGTGGCTTATCATGTGCTTATGTCGTACCCAATCCATCACGTGCCTAACATTTGTCGTGCAATTACCATGTCTGATCAATTATAGACTCGTGTCATACCAAACACGGTTCATTATATCATTTGTGCTAAACATAAAACAGTTTGTTACGCGTTGTGCTCAATTTTAATCTATTGTACTCATACCGTACTCATGTGGCCCGTCCATTTTTATACATCTACCTAAAACACAATAATATGGATATCAAACAAAACTGAGCTTTTCTATTATATTTAATATACAAATTAATATGGACATTTCTGTGTAATTTATAGGGAAATATAAAATGAGGCCCTAAAGAAAGGAAAGTGGGCAGTAAATGGACGGATCTGAAAAATTAGCTTAGAGGGCCCAAGTGTTCCAATAAGATGGTTGACAGTTTTAGGTTTGCCGAATCGGGGCGGCGATTTATTAGGCACACTAAATAAATGTCAAAATCATTCGACAAATTCTTCCCCGTTTAGATACACTTTTTTTAATCCCTTCCCGTTTAACTCTCATATTATTATTATTATTATTATTGCTGCTGCTGCCTCTCGGAATTGTTGATGCTGGGAGAGAAGTAAGAACTTAAAAGTGGATACTCACGCCCGCGCCTCTCGTGACTGTAATGATTGGTGGGGTTGGCTCTGCTCGCCGGTTGTGCTGCATGAGCCTCCAGAATCCAGATGCCTCCAAGCAAGCGGGGCTGTATTAATTCCTATATTCGTTCTTCACCATTAAGCTATGTTCCTTCTTCACCATTAATTTGATAAAGTAATTTTAGAATGATTAAATTTTTAGTATCATGATTTATTTTATTAAATTTATATTATGTAGTTATGAAGTATTATTAATTTATCAACTTTAGATAATATATCATTGAATATTTAAAATCTCGTTAATAAATTTAATACATATAGCATTGCTCAATTTGTTATTATTATTATTTTTTTAAATTTCTATGCTCTGTATATTTATACAATGATTTTGTATTTGAATTTTATTATCTCTAATATAATAAAATAATAATAAAACAATAAAAAATTTGGTTATGAGAAATTAAATTCCATTCTCCAACTAACCTTGACAGTCCATGGTATGCCCAGGTAAAAATCCAGATGACGATCAGAAAAAAGTGGGACTCTAATTCATCTTATACACCAAATTAGGACCCCATCTAACGTAACTTGGTGGTGAAAATAAATTTATGATTGAAGCCCTTCATTCTGCTGATGGTCGAGGAAGGATGTATTAAAAACTTGGCCCTACCATATGGTTACTGCAAATTGTATCCTTTTTGGGATATGAATTTAATTTTGGTTTATGTACAATATCTACTTCACATATATATATATATATATATATATTTATGGATTAATTTTTCTTCATAGGAATTGGAACATTTAGATGTCAGACTGATAGATTTATTAATTCATATTTTTGGACACATAATCTTTTTAAAAAATTATAGCAGCACTCCCTGTTTCATCAATTTTGCGAAAGATGTGCCTTTAAAAAAAAAAAAAAAAAAAAAGCAAAAAAGCAAAAAAGGGGGTAATATTGCAATAACACTTAAATGTTTTGTAAATTTATTAATATAAAAGAATATCTGCAAGTTAAACAAAGAGGCTATTTTTGTAATTTGCCCAATTATTTTATATGGGTTTTTAAGTTTTGATGCAATTTAGTACTATTTTAAATTGAATTTGTTCATATGAATTTTTACAATTAATTTGTGCAATAAATACTTTCTAATTTAAAAAAAGTTGCACATTTTTATAATTTAGTTAAAATTGACAAATTTTGTCAACTTAAAAGTTATGTGTATAGTATGTGACTCTCAAAATTGATTTTTTTAATGTACCAAAAATTAAAAAAAAAATTAAAAGTTTAAAACAAAATATAAAATTCACTTATGGCTTTTCTTTATGTTTTTAATTTTTTTTTTAAAATTTTTTAGTACAATTAAAAATAAAAAAATCAATTTCGAAAGTAACTTGTTATGCACTGTAAGTTGATAAAATTCATCAATTTTAACTAAATTAAACAAAAGTGTAATTTTTTTTAAATTATAGGGTACCAATTGCATAAATTAATTGTAGAGATATTTATGTGAATAAACTCAATTTTATAATATATTAAAATGCATTTACACCTGAGTTTTTATTTGTGTTTTAACATCTAACATGCTATTTAGTGGCATGAGTTATATTTTTTGAGTTAGTTTTTAATTAAACTTTGACAATAAAAACTAAAGTATCTTCGCATAGGCAATGTTTTAGTATTTTAAAAAAGAAAATAGTTTGTGGGACTTGGTTTATATGCCAAAAATCATAATTGAGGAAAAAGGAAATACAATACTAGTATCATAAAACAAGAATTAATGTCAACTTGCTGATCGTATACTAATTAGTTTGTTGGAAGAGGAAATGAAAACACAATGAAGAACAAAAATTATGATATTTTTATATACACCTTTTTTTTTAATCTAAATAATATTCACCATTCCGTTTTCTTAGGTATGTGTAATTTAAAGGCAACACATGTATGTAAATATAAAATTTTATTTTATTAGACAGTATCGGAGAGTTTAAAAATTAATTATGCATGAGTTAAGTCGGACAATATAAAATATCCAGAAATATATTGTATTATAATTTATAGCTCGTACCTAATTAACCCCTTCCGTCATAAAGTAATTTGCACCTTAAATTAATCCCATAATGCTCTCACATTTATGCACCTTGTGTTATGTTTTTGTAAAACGTAATCTCCATGTTTATCAAGAAATTAAACATGCATCCGAAAGTGACTTCCTCTTATATACTCTTACAAATTCACCCTCAAATCTTAATAGAGTAATACTGCTCTCTCTACGTAATAGATTTTTGCAACCTTTTTCTTCCTTTTCATCATGTCAAAGCCATCATAGCTAGGGCATACATCGAACAGCTGACATCACCACCAACCATAATAGCACAAACCCTAGCTCTCTAGCTCTACCATGCATGCATGAAAACAATTAAGCCTTTCTCCCAACAAAGTGTAAAATATCTTTCTTCCTTTCCTACCCAAAACATCTAAAAGCCCTGCAACTAGCTAATTTTTGCTTCCATTGTACCAAACAAATCATAACCCCGAAGTACTCTCTCTTGCTACATGACTATATATGTCTCTAGCTTTATCGGAATCTTGGTTTTTGAAATATTTCGAGCCAAAGTGCAAAAGAATTAATTCGGCTACCTTTGAATTGATTTAATTTAAAGATAGATATGTGTCCAATTGGTCCAAATTAAGAAGTATTTTTTTTTTTAACTAAGGGAAATATTAATGATACGTGTAGGTCCTGGCAGTTATCCCAAAATAGGAAGTGACTGAAACTTTGAGACTAAATATGAATAAATTTTGAGAGATAAAGAGAGAGAAGCTGAAACAAAAACATAAATGAAGGGAAGGAGAGGTGGGTTGGAAGCATTAAACAGAAGGAAAACCGGTGGTGAGAGTGACGAAGAAAGTTGTTGAAGAAAGCGAAGGTGTTTCAATTAATAGTCATCCTTGAATTCTGCATTTAAGTGAATTCAAGATGAGTTAATGAAGGCAGGTGGACTTACTTGAACCTCCTCTCCCTCTCCAAGACTTTAATACCTTTGGGTTCCTTTTTTTTTTTCTTGGATTTCTCTCTCTTTAGTTTTCCTCTTACTCCCATTTTCAATTAATTGGTGGCTACCTTACAAAAATACCCTTAGTTTAGGAAACCAGTTTATTGTGACTTAATATTATAACTCTTTTGACTACTAGCAATGAAACGGTTTGGTATTTATGTCATTAGTTGTGTGGTCTATTTAGGGTCCCTCACCAATTTATAATATGGTTGTCGATATTTAACTAAGAACACACCCCCTCCAAAACCTAGCATCCTAAATTCATGCATATGCTTAGATATTTTCCCTAACAAAGAAGCTTTTGATAGAAAAAATCCTGAAAATTTATAATAGCCCTTTCTTCCGTTATTCGCAACTCAAATAATGATCGTATCACGGGTAAAGTTTCAAGAAGAAAAAGAGAATTAAAAAAGAATTCAAATTAAATTAAAGAATTTTGTGAAAGCTATCATAACTATATATCACATGATATAAACAATGAAGATTATCAATGATATAAATAAGAGATAATCCAATTGACAATGATCACTAGTGATAACTTTATAACTTCATCATTTTAGGAGTGTTGAATAACCGCTAATTTTAAAAGTTTAAACTGATAAAAAATAAATCATCATATTTTTATATTTATCTCTATTATTTATTCTTATAAATCATTTTGGATCTTCACATATGCATTTTCGGCTCAACTTTTTATAAGCTCATTTTGGAGCTTCACATTTACTTTTGTTTTCGAATGAATCTGATAAGTTTCGAACATATAATCATAAAGCCTTTGACATAAAGTGAGATATCATATCTTTTATATTTATATAATAGAGTAAGTGGGCATACATATTTTGGGGTGTTAGTTGTAGGGTAATGTGTCTTGTAAATACATGTATATAAGACATACGTAGATCATTTCATGGGCAAGAGGATGTTGGGAGCTTTAAAGACACATATATACATATACATACATACATATATAAATATAATCTATTTCTTATCAGATATGATAATATTATACTAAAAACTTGTCAAATCAACTATCAATAATTAATTTTAAAAATAGGATCATCCCAATTAAATAAACTCAAGAAAATCCAATGGTTGTGATATAAAGACCATTGCATAATATTATCATTCAGTCAATTTGATAATGTATATATATATATATATGCACACACACATAATTAATTTTATGAAGAATTGATATCGAAATTAAACTCCCTCACAGTTTATGTTATGAGACATACTGACATAGTAGTAATTATTATTGGTGACATAGTAATAATATCTACCAGTATATATAAACGAGGAGATAGTTTTCAAGAGGTCAAATATACATATGTGTGTATGCATGTGTGTATATATTGTGTTTTTCAGTGGCAGTGATTAAGAAATTAATTAATAGGTAGCTGATCCATGGGATGTGGTTATTGCTTAAGTGGCCGAAAGAGAGGGAGGGGTGTTGAGAGCTTTAAAAGTTTTTAGTTCTTTGAGCGACCCAGCTGTGGAAGTTGGAGTTATTATTATTATTATTATTTTTTTTTTGGTGAAAAAAGTTGGAGTTATTATCGCTATTAAAGAATCAATAGGCATGCATTCAAGACCTCCTTCAACTGTATACAGACTCCCGTCATTTAATGACCAATATTTCTCTTCCTCTTCCCCTCTCTCACCGCCTCTCTTAAAAGTACCAAAACTTCCCCTTCGGCTTCTTTGGCGTACGCTTTGCCAGCTAGCTAGCCATGGCTTTTTAATTTGGCTTGGCTTACACTTAATATATATATATATATATATATATATATATATATCACTACCAAAATTCACATGATGTTTTTCTATTTTATTTGAGCATCAAAATCAGGAGGGTCTGACAGTATAGAGTTAAAAACAAATTAAGGATTGGGAATTTAGTGCATGCAATTTATGTCAAGTAGCAGTCGGTTAGAATTTCACATCCTTGGTCTTTAATATGATGGGTCTGAGATGGGCCGGGCTCGGAGGAGCTGTGCGGTTTGAATTTTGTATAGAGCCAGCTTGGAAAGCCACGTCATGCATAGATAGGCCAGGGACGAAGTCCTTTAAGTTTCTACATTCAAAGCTTTGCCCCTATTAGGTATTAATCTATCTCCCTTGCAGTTACACAACCATAAAAAGTCCTATATAATTAACCACCAAAACTTTTTTCCACCATACTCGATCACTCTCTCTCAAATTTTATTGAAGCTATAGCTATGGTTTCCTTTCAAGCTCCTCTTTCTCCAAATCAAAGGAAGCCGTCCGATCATCTATCGAAGAAGAGAAAATGGGAAGAACCCTTTGCCGATCAAATCTTCCAAAAACGATCCAAAGCTGAAGAAACTACAAACCCCATCTTTGATATTGATCAACATGACCACTTTGATACTCCACTGCCTTTGGAATGGCAACGCTGCCTTGATATTCAGGTATATATCTGTTTGTATTTGAATTGTTTACTTAAAAACATATGTATATCATCTTGCATATGGAAATATTTATACATACAATTTTAAATTAATGCAGTCCGGACAGATACACTTTTACAATACAAAGACACATAGAAGAACTTGTAAGGATCCAAGGAGGAACCCTGATCATCCTGACTCTGATCAGCCAATAAGTCCAGTGCATGCGAGCTTAGACCTCGAACTGAACCTAACATGTGATCAGTCGGTTCACGATGATCATCATTTGACGAACCTCAATTCCGGCAAACAGAAGTGGAATTCTCCGGGAGGGATAAGACGGCGTCCGTCGTGGTTGGCATCCGAAATGGACCGTAAACAAGAAATGGTAGCGACGGTGTGTATGCAGTGCCACATGTTGGTGATGCTATGCAGGTCCTCACCAGCATGCCCAAATTGCAAGTTTATGCATCCACCCGACCTTGTTTAACTTCTCCTAGCTAGGTCTAGCTTCTTGTGCAACCTAGCTACTTAGTAGGGATCAACCCTGCAAGTGCAATTATATATTATATATGTTGCTTGAAATTTCTTAAGGCCAACTTAGCTACTTAGCTTTTAGTTATATAAAATTCCATCTCTACTGAAAATGAATGTTCAGAAAAATAGAGCAACTTAAATATATAAAGCAAGTATATACAGATGCTTTGATTTTTTTTTATTTTTTTTCCTGGTTTTCTTATATTTTTGTACACCATCGAGGTTGATGATATTGCTTGAAAACGGAGAGAGAGTCTCAGAAACGAGATTTGATTTTCAGCCATGGATTTGGCTTGAATATACCAAGCTAAAATTAGATCTCTAGAGTTTTGTAAGAGATGAGAAATGGAAAGAAAATAGGAAGGCAATGAGAGAAAATCTGAAAGGATATATTCTTCTGGAAGCTTACAGCTAACGCCAACAACACTAAACTGAATTAGACAAATAGAAAAATGCCACATGTCGTGAGTAGTAACTAAGAGTACTATATATCAAACTAACAAACAAAGAGACCACAAAATAAACTGATCTATTTTTTTTTCCAATAAAGATGAACCCTATTAAATATAATAGTGATTGAAGCGTGATTTTGGGCAGCAACTCCACCTTTAATTAATCCTAACAAGTTTGAAGCCATTTTTTAGATTTGAATGAAAAGAAAATTTCACTTAGTTATCTTCAAGTTTTGTCATAATTACACTAAAATCCCAAGCTTTTAGAAAATCATGATTAACCTCCTTTTAGTTTTCTATAGGATGAAAGTAAACCCATCTATTAGTTTTTATTAACTATTAACTAGTTAATTTTAATAGTTAAAAGCCAAAGGGAGGTTAAAAATTAAATATATAATTATGATTGAATAATATTGTAAAAATACAGTTTTGCATTTTAACTGTAAAAATTAGGGTAAAAACTGACACATAGATTTGTTTTGATAAATATAGAAAACTAAAAAGAGAATATTTGTAATGATTTTTCAAAAGTATGGAGTGTAAGTGTAATTAGAGCAAAACCGAAAATGTCTAAGTAAATTCTTTTCCAATGACATATTACAGAACACTTAATTAATTATTATTACTCTCCAAAAGTACTTTTGCCAAATTTTAATTTACTTCTCTATAATTTTTCTTGAAGTATATAACTTAGAATGGCTGACATATTTGATTGATTAAGCTTCTTTTCTATAATCAATTTTGGTTAATAGTTGATGGCAATTAATGTTCATGCCACACATGATACATGGATATAAGAAAATGAAAGCATGGAGGAGGAGAGATAGATTGTATGGTTGAAGAAGAAATATATATTAAATAAGTTTTAATTTAATGCTTTAGATTTATTAGGCACATTTATGATTTAACTATTATCTCCTCTTTCAAACGTTTTATTAAATAATTAACGAACTTTCAATCCTTGGTATATGTTGTTCATTTTTTTTCCCCTACCATTCACTTGTAATTTCATTTTTTTTGGGACAAAATATCAAATTAAATAATGTCTCTCCGAAACTTTCAATTAAACAAAAGACAAATTAATCTAAGATATTACTTCTAGTGGTTGTATCAACTTTAAATTATAATTGGAAAAAGAAAAAGAAAAAGGGAAGAACAAATAGTTCTTAGTAGTTATTTCCATTAAGGAGACTTAATGTAGGTAGAGTAAGTGCAGATGGATTTTTGATCAAGTTATATTACTCTTTCAACGGATAAAATTATAACAAAGCAGTTTAATGTCTGCAGCACTTCTATAGTTTTTTTTAATGTAAAAATTATAACTGGACTGTGGGGCCACTTCTATTAATTAAAAAGTATAATATTTTTTCTTACTAAAGTATTTTTATTATATTATTATCCCACAGGGATATTACGGAGGACGGGGGAAAAAAAATAAAGTTCGTAATACACTCTGTTTCATGTTCAAAATTTTCTCAAGAAATACGTAATGTTATTTTCCATTTTTCAAAATCCTTGTATTACAGTTCAATTATTTACAAAAGTTTTTTTATTTTCCAAAGCCCTACTATGTACACAAAAGGACCCAGAAGTGACATGGTAATCCACCTTTCCAAGTTTGCCATTATTGGATTTTAGCAATTACTATGTGCATATTCCAAGAAGTAGTACTCCAAAAGTACTCACGTCAATCAAACAAAACACTCATCATGTCACGCAGAGCAGCGGTTGAGACTAGAGAAAAGTCGCGCAATGAATTCTTCTTTTGTTGACCTGAAAGAAACACAAAGGCATATAGTGAAAATGGAATTATCTCCCCAAAATTATAATAGCATTTGATGGGAAAATATTAACCAAAAAAAAAAAAAGCATTTGAAAGAAACTAAATGTAAACCCTAATCAGGATACGTTTTGACTTCTAAAATTCAGTGTATAAAAAATAATTGACAGGCTTAGAACAAATTGTAAATATGAAATTTTTATTTGCTGTGTTTTGGTTGAGATAAGAATTTTCTATGACATATCGGCATACACTTTGAAAATGATGGCTTAATGAAATCTCAAAGACTATTTTTCTCATCAATAATGGCAAAGTAAAACATTTTTCAAACAAGTTAAAAAAAGTATACCAAATAACCAATTGCATATACCTCTAATCAAAAGCGTAAGGATCATCAGCATATGGATTCAGAGATCCTTCGGAAAACAAATCACCTATGTTTGAAGGATGTGGAGAACCCCCTTCCTTGACTCCCTACAAGCCGAAAATGCATCAAACGTTCAAAATATGAGGAATTTATCATCAGTGAATATCCTGAGAATGGTATATTTTCATGGATATCATATCATATCATATGCTTTAACTAATGTCTGATTCATTTCTTCATCAATAGTGTCGAATGAAGTAGCCTGTAACCCACAAAATAAGAATGTTCTGATCTCAACATTTGTGAGCATTTTTTTTTTTTGAACATCCATTTCAGAAGAGAAGGATTCTCATAGTGACATTACAAATTAAAGCCATCCTACTACAAAAATAAGATTATTCTCTATGTTACTGCACCAAGAATGCAATGGAATTGGCCACTAAAAAGCTAAGGAAACCAGATGTGAAGAATTCAAATATTAGCAAACCCATGTCACTTTTCCATAGGCCCTCATCAGTGAAAGCGTGGAAACTTTAATTTGAATGCGTGGAAATGAAGTCCAAATTCGAAATACTAGTTTTTCATCTCATGATTCACCCTTTTTCTTTTCTTTTTTTTTAATTTTTTTTCCCAACTTTGTTCTATTATATTGCAACAACATGCATTTCATACTATTGGTACTCTTTTGAAATGGTTTGCCACAAGTTGAAAAATGAATAAATGTAAGGATTATCAGCAAATTAAGAAGAAGAATTAGACAAACTAGTTTAGCTTTCTGATACCTTGACAATACTCCTGGGTGTATTGGCCTTTGGTGTATTCCTCTTTTTATGTTGTCTTGGATCCTGCTATTACATCGAAAATAAAATTTAACACTATTTTACATAACATAATGAATCTTGAATTCAAGAGGTTTATCCCACATACAAAATATAGCTCAAGAATGTGCACATAGGCTTCACTGGGAGGAACGGGTATGTACCTCAAACATGACTGTACTCCTTGTTCTCCTTCGTGTTGTAACTGTTCTTCCATTAGAAGTCTCGACTTCATATTCACGATGCGTTACCTGCAACAATATGAAGTTAAAAGAGGTAGTGCGGATGACATTGAGCTTGATCAGATCATAACTGAAGCTAAACTCTACTCTTGAACCATCTTTGCCAGAAAATTAATTTATATATGTTCTGCTTTGTAATACTTAATTTATAATTTGTATACAAACATATTGAATAATTTGAGTATACTTGAGAAACCCCTAGTGCAGAAGTTACTCACCTTCTTATGATGCTTAGGAATACTCAACACGCTCCCTGTTTTTATGTTATCTACTTTCTTCAGCAACTGAGATACTGGTGTTTGTGTTGCTGTGTTGATAGGTGAATCCTAATAAGAAATAGAATGACAAATGAAGCTGAGTAATATTGTAATGTGGCAAAATATGAAGCCAAGCAAATTGATCCATCCCTTTTGTGTTTCACCTTCTCTTTGTTCTCTTGTCTAACAAGAGCTTGCTGACTTCTTTTTACACCAGCAGAATTTCTCATATGGATGGATGAAATCGAGTAATTCTAATAATAATAGCAAAGTGATAGCATTTAGATAGTTCCATTGCATAAATTAATACTAATTGCAATTATTTATCATCATCACACCTCACTCCCTCCCCCAAATAAATAACATCTTATATATGAAATAGAAATCATTGAAGAAAAATGTGAGAAGAGGATTAGCTGCTCCAAATATCAAATATGATTCAGAAAATTATTCTCATAGAATTGCAAGATTCAACAAAAAGATGTCAGCTTTGGGATATGAAAGAAGTTTTCAGTTACCATTGTGAAATAAAAAAAGCAGAGAACTTAAATCAGTTCAATCAACCAACCTTGTTCCCAAAAAAAAAAAAAAAAAAAGCCTTTCACTGAATTTATTGAAGATGGTAAGGACATGGATGATTATACTATTTCTACAATGTGATAGGGAGTAGATCATCCTAAACCTTGAAGAAATCTGAATCATATATAAACTACTACTGGATGTAACACAGAAAGATTACACATTAGATTGAATTTCAGACATCTATCAACATTGTGAGTCCAGACCATGAAATCTTCTTACACTCTACCTCAAACCCCTTCTCTGCAAACTACTTCAAAAAGAGAGGGAGAGATCTACCAGTTTCAAAGCCAAACCTTTTTAGAATTTACTTCTTGGTCCTCTTGTGGTTTATCACCCATCACTTTCCACTGCAATTGCAATAAAGCCCTCTGCCTCTCCTCCTGTGTTAATAATTAAAAATGATAAAAATGTACAAATGTACAAATGACTCAATTTTGTTTAGTACACCTGAAAAAAATACTTACTCTGGACTTCTGAAGATCCAATTCATCTTGAAGTTTTCTACACTCATCCTCATGCTGACATCTCTGGGCTCTCATCTGGACTTCATGTTTGTTCCTCATAGATGTCATTTTCTTCACAAATGATAGTTAATTAGAAACTGAAGCTAAAATTGGTGTTGATTTTAATACCTTCAACTAAATTAAAAGCTATATGTACCTCTTTCAGTTCATTTTCAGCTTGAAGATGTGCACGTTTTAGCTCTTCACTGTGGTCAGCTTTAAGATTCAGTTCTTTCTTGTCATATTCCTGTTGAAGACGGCTGACCTGCACAATATGCAGGATGAATGTTAACTATGTTATAAACTGAATGTGCAGGTGAGTCCAATAATTTTAAAAAGTCTCATGTGCATAAGAAAATAAAGCAGAAGCATGCAACACTTGTACCTCGGAAAATAAGAAATGCACCACTATTACACTAAGCAACTAAAAAAGGAGTTAAAGGTAAACTCTATATTAGTTCCTAAAATGATAACGAATGAATGAGGAAAAAAGGTAATTCTATCTTGGAAATAAGTCCCGGGGTATCTAATATTTGCAAAATATATCTGGTCAAGTGGAAGAAATGATTTACAATAGATATCAAGAAGAATTCAGAATTCACCCAAAAAAAACAAAAAAAAAAAACAAGCATTCAGAAATAAGTGAAAGATTCATGTCATACGCTAGCAAACAAATTCATATTATGAAGGAAGAAAATAATTAATAATATAATATTAATCTTGCACTATTTTCTGATGCATACCAGAGAAGCATGTTCTTCCTGAACTCGTATCAAGTACTGTCTTGATTCTTCTTTGCATTCTGTAATTTTTTGGTCACATCTTGTCTCCGCGTCCCTGATGACTTTTTCTGCCTGAAGGTGCAAATAGATGATTAACAAGCTTTGTAGCTAAGTATATTGCAATATATAATAAATAGGCAAACCTTCTCCTTTTCCATATTAACAGTCTCCAGCTTCTCCACCTCATACTTCTTCCGGATGTCATTAATTGCCTAATCAAAATCCTTGTGGAGTTAAATTGAAAATTCTTGTAGAGCCTTTTAAAGTACATATTTAGGTAAATAGTCAGAGATTGCACCTGATCATTCTTCTGAGATAATTCTTTCAAATGCCTTGATAATTCCAGTTGCTTATTCTCTAGCATGAGATCGTATTGCTTTTTATCTTCAGCTAGTCTACTTTCAGTAGCTGTCAATAATGCCTGATTCTGCAGTAACATATACAAACCTAAGGTTATTCATATACTTTAAGACTCTACATAATGATAAACTAAAGCTGTTTCTAGAACCTTTGCGATTTTCTCTTCCAGCTCCTTCTCTTTTTCATTATATTGCAAAATTATCTGTTCCTTTTCCTCTAGAATGTCATGAAGCTCGTCAACTTGTTTCTCCAGTAAGTTTACACGCTGATCATATGTCTCACTCTCCTTTTGCAAAGTATCCATTTGTTCCACTTTTTTCTGCAGCTGTGCTTGTAATTTTTCTGTATTATCTTTATTCTCAGTTTCTAATTCTGAAATTTTCAGCAATAGATTCTGCTGCAGGATATTAAAAAACAAGCTCAGTAAAGAAAAAATACATGCTATAAGTAGCATAGGTGAGTTGAAAAAAGTGCAAACCATTTTATTCTCAGATGATTTTGAACTTTCTGACAGAGTATCAATTTGAACTTCTAATTTTGAAACCAAAATCTCTGTTTCAATCTTCTTTGTAACCAGAGTTTCTGCTTCAGACTCAAGCTTCTGGATCCTCTCCCTTGCCATTTGGCATTCCTCTGAAAGCTGTACCATGACAGACTCCTGTACTTTCTGAAGTTCAGTTACCTTGTTGTTTAGCTCCTGATTAACCAATTCTAGTGCATTCTTCTCTGATTTTATGCATAACAACTTATTATGAAGCTGATCATGCTGTTTCTGAGCATGCTTGGCAGCAAGGTCTCTCTCCTGCTGGACCAACTTGAAGCAAGAGTCATAAAGCAAGTTTAGCTGATCAAACTTATCCAAAAAATTCAAACTTTGTTTATCCAACTCAATCAACTGTATGCCCAACATATGAACAACAGCTTCAAATTTTTTTATCTCAAGGAGAGATGTGTCCAATCTTTTGGCAAGGTCATCACTGCAGAATTGGATATCACTCTTTTCTTTTCCCAGGTTCTCCTGAATGGTTATCAAACGTTTAATTTCATCTTCTTTTAACTTCAACTCAAGATTCACCTCAACCAATTTAGAGTTCAAGCTCTCGGTGGCCACTCTATTAGTTGCTACAGTTGCCTCAAAGTTCTTTATCATGTTGTCTGTAGGAAAGAAAAACAAAAGAAGTGCCTTCGTAAAGTGATCCCAAGAGTCAATGACATATTGCACTGACAATATCCGAATTTCACTCAACATGATAAAAGGTGCAATAGTTTTCAATGCCCACAAATTCATGTCATAAGCCATAGACTGCCCGAGTTAAGAGAAGCAGTCTCTCATTTTTCAATTAAAAAACATATATTCTCTCTACTCGACTTAAATTATAATAACAGTATTAATACTAATGAAAATATGATAACTTAGTAAAATAAATTGGTTTGAACAGACTGACATTTCCTTTTGCATGGAAAGGGAGTTTAAAGGAAACCACACATCTTAGGGAGGAAGTAAAACATTGTGAAAATTATATCCCTTAGTATACGTCGGAGGCATATTGATACAAGGGCATTACGATTATGAGTACAATACTCAAATGTCTATATTTTATTAGAATATTTATTTAACACCCCTCAAAAGGGAATATCTTTTCGTAGACATTTCCAAAGACATAAAACCCATAAATTACACAAGAAAAAGACAAGATTCTGTTGCAAAATGTTAATTTTTTCTGCCATGAGAATAATGATGTATAGTCAGTTCTTTTTTTCCCATTTTAGTTTATTTTTCTTAATTATTGTGCAACGGACAGTTACTAATTGTGACAATTACACTAATTAACAAGAAGCTGTGTAACAAGTACCAGCCTTGAACTCTACAACGGTGATTAATTAGATTCTGTGATGAAAAGAGCAGAGATCCAGAAGAACTAGAAGCCATATAAAATTTTCAAATTAATAACTAAAACTAACAGAGAACAATTTAAATATAAAACAACCTCAATAACTACTCCAAAATGCTTATTCCAAATTGATAACAATAACAACAGGCCACAACAATGATGACGGTGACAATGACCAAAGAGATGGTAAAAACATATAAAATTTACATTAATATCTTCAAGTTTCAATTTATGGAAGAACCAAATCCAAAGTAATTTATGCAAAAGACTTCTCAAAGTAAGGAAAGACTAAAGCATGAAGCACATGTCATACTACACTTTCTCACAGCTCAAGACATAGAATAAAATTCGACCTAATAATATTCCTGAAAATCAATTTAACCTAAAACCTTTTAGTTGGAAATGCAACTTGGATAAAATCTCAAGCGCGCAAAAATAGTTTACCTTTTTCCTTTATGAGATTGGCAACTCTACTCTGTTCATCTCTAAAACAAGTTTCTCTCTCTTCTTTTTCAATATTCAGTTCCTCCAGCTCCTTTTCACCTGCAATTAGAATTTGAACCAAATTGGTAAATTTAAATACTGCAAATAAGCTACGCGCAGTGATTTACAAAAGAAACTATAAGTATCTTCAATTTTTTAAAGAGCAGATATAAAATGCATTATCTGAAAATTTAGAAACTCGATACTTTTGTCAGGAAATAGGAAAGAATAATGGGAAAACCTACGGTTTCTAATAGTTTCCTCTGCATTGTCTAATTTCAGAGAGAGACCATTCATCTGTTGATTCAAACCATCAACAGCTACTGCACTTGCAGATAGTTTGCCTTCAAAGAACTCCTTATCTTTTTCAGCTGTTAGAGCAGGTGTAATACAATTACTACTCTTGTTCTTTGTTGCAATAATTAGTACATCGATATAAACAAAATTTGAAGAGCACCAGAGCTCAAATAATTAGTACCATCGTGAACCTGACTGGACAGATGCTGTAAAGTTTCGGTAAGTTGATCAAACAGGGTTTTAGTTGAAGAAAATTTAGACTCTAATCCATTCCACAACTTCTCGTCTTCCTTCTGCTTCACCTTAAGCTTAGCGTTTTCGTTAAAGGCACTTTGCAATTTCTCCTCTAATGCACGAATGTGCTCCAGTGATTTTTTCAGCTTATTGTTCTGCATTTTTTTTAATTAATTAGCTAATCAAATTTGCCGATCATTTAATAGTAATCAATAAATTACCATCATCGCATTGAAAAATTGAATTAAATTGTAATGATCATAATCCATTCAACGGTGCAGAAAAAAAGATGTACAAAAACAATACGCTTAAGCTTTCTAGAAAAGTCACGAGGAAGCATGCATTCAGATACAGAGAGAGAGAGAGAGAGATACCGCCATTTCCAGATCAGTATTCACAGAAGCCTGCTCTTTCACCAATTTCTCTAAAATAAGAAATCAAACAACATAGATTGTGAGAAGAATTCTAGCAGAGAAAATCAACCAAAAATCAAAATGCTTGCAATAAAAAACCTGCAGTCAGCTTCAAATTCGCGAAACTTCCCGAAGATATCGTATCCGGAGGACGGGAAGAGAATGCATAGGTCTTCGCCTTTCCGGAGACCGATGCCGAGAGCGATTTGAGCTGGTCCAAGCTCTTCATGCTTGCAAACCCTAGCTTTTGCATTTTCCGAGTTCGAAGATCGATCGAGCAGACAAATGCCTAGAATTTTGCCGGAAACTCTCTGGCTCTGTTCCTCTAGAGCTATGCGAGCTAGTCTTTGAATTTCAGAGCGTACAGCGCACAGCGATTGAAAATAAATTGGGCGCCAAGAAAGAATGAGGATGGTATCTATTTATAGGTGCCTATCACGTGAGGTAGTTATTACTTTTCTTTTTCCTTTCTTTTTTAAAATTGTTATTGCTTTTCCACTTGTCCTTAATGAGATCATTTTGATTTCTTTTTTGTTTTTGTTTTTTGTGATGGATTTAAATTAGATCGTTAATGAAGATGTATATTACAATACTTTATCTTTCTATACGTATAAAGTCTCTAAAATTAATCTTTTAGATTTACTTATTTTTAAGTTGGATGGAGGTCCTTTCGATTTATTTTTTTTATAACTTTTTTGTTGATTTTTGAATTTTTCTTTTCAGTATAGGATCCAACTATGGTGCAACTCTTAAGGAGTTGCATGTAAAACAATCGATCTGTAATATTGGTGCAACTTCAAATAAATAGTTACATTATTAAAATAGTCATTCAGTACACCATGATATAAAACAATTATCTTTTAGAGTGGATTATTAGTGTAATTATTTTTATGTGCTGTTGTTGCAATTTTGATTGGGATAGTAGACATGCAAGACTGAATATAACTGAATTTTTTTTGGGAAGCATTTTCTAATAAAAAAATATGTACAACAAATGTATTCTGTGTAGGTGCGTGGTTAGATAATATAGGTAGAAAATTTATGTTTCCTCTTTATTTAGTAGGATGCAGATTACATGTTCTTTTGTTTTGTTTTGTGTATGCATATAGGATGCTGGATCGTAAATATTGAAAAAATCCATAACAATGCAATTTTGATAAGCAAAATCTATTGCTTGAATCAGTTGATTAAATGCTTTAGAATGATGCATGTAGTTAATAACTTAATATGTTGTTTGCTATTAGGTAGATCACATTAACCATTAACGAATATCAGAAATTATAGTAGTTAGTTATAATATTATTTAGTAAAATCTGCTACCAAATATAGTTTATTAAACATGAAAATTATACACACACTCTGTACTATTTTGCCAGTTTTACATAAATATATTTATACTTAAAATATTACAGAATCATCCTCTACATCATTGCAATATTACTTAAAAAAAATTAATTCAAATGTAAATTGAGATATTTATTTGTATTTGTATTTATTTGAAAAAACACTGTTATTATTTATTTTAGTAAATACTATAAATACAAAACAAAACAAAAAAATTACTCTCAATTTTGTTGTTAAAACGAATCACTGATATATAACATTTTGTACGAGAAAAATGGTATAAAACAATTATCTTTTTTTTCTTTTTCTTTTTTTATTGAAAAGAGATAAATCACTTATCGCGGGGGAATTGTATGTTGTTTTACACGTAAAATCTTACGTCAAAAATACCGATTCCTTCCGATAATGGTAGTGACTAAAAAAAAATTGGGGAAACGCATGGCAAGTGGCAACTGTACAAAAATATGATAAAATCGAAAAAATAAAACAAATTAGAAAAATGAAAATAAATAAAAATAATCAATAATATAGTGGAGGGAGACGAGACGAGGGGGGAAACTAAAAAATGCACAATGCTCATGCGGCGATGGAAGCAAAGCTGACGCATCAGCCATTGTCATACAACCGCGAAGCTTCTGCTCCCAAACCCATCTACATTCTATTCCCTCCTACTCTCCAAACCCATCTCTCTGTAATCCATCAATAACAGAACTTAAAAATCCCAACCCTAAAGAAAAAAACGATCCAAATTTCCCCTCATAAAAATGCAGGGTTCGGAGCTCGTCTGCTCTAGCGGCTATTCGGTCTCCGATGGATTATCTCAAATCCCATTTTCTTTTTCTTCCAATTCGGCCTTCTTTGTTAGCGGTGGCTTGTTTCTGGAGCCCACAATTTCTGAATCCTTGCTTCTCTCAGTCTCACCTAGGAAGCACGTTCCAATTGGAGTTCCGAATTCGGGATCCGGTTTGGGTTCCGTTTCGTTGTCTGCTTGTAGATACAGAGTGGTGGTTGGTGGTGGGTTCTTGTCCGTGAGTTTGAAGAGCGGCCCTATTGTTCGGGAAACGAAGCGGTGTGCAGTTCAAAACGAATATGAGGGATCCGAGGAGGCTGTGGTTGAGGAGAGGAAGGAGGAGAAAGTTAAGGTACGGGGAGGCCGTGCCATGAATACGACTAAGCATTTGTGGGCTGGTGCTACAGCTGCCATGGTTTCCAGGTCTGCTCTTGTTCCTCTTTCTTTTGCCTTATTTTTGGTTGGGGATGGATTAATTCATTGATTGAGCTATTTGAGGAGTTCTTATTAAGAATACCAACCAATGGAGTTCATTTCCTCTTTCCCATCAAATATGCTTTAATGTTTTTTTTTTTTTTAATGCTTCTTGATTTAGATAGATTCAATGCCATTTCTTGGTGTGCTAAAAATTTGCTTCGAGATTCTGCCATGGATTAATTATTTTTCCTTATTTGTTTTACATTTGCTACTTGTGTTCTTTTTAAGAATACCAATCAATGGAGTTGATTTCCTCTTTCCCACAGTTGAATTATCACTTTTTCTAAAAGTTCAAGCTGATACGAGATGCCTTCTCGTTTTTTTTTAAGCATTTTCTCGACTACTCCCTTTCACATGTAGGTCCGATTTCTTTTGGACTCATTTGAATCTTTATTTGTCTTTTTATATGTTTTTGGGTGGAGTTGTTGAGTTTGGAACAGAATTTCATGAACTTAAGCTCTGATAACAAGTTGAATTATCACTTTTTCCAAAAGCTTAAGCTGATGGGAGGTGAACCTTCATTTCTTTTAAGCATTTTCTCTAACACCCATCAAATATGCTTCTATTGGTTTTTTGATTTCCTCTTTCCCATCAAATATGCTTCTATTGGTTTTTCTTTTGCTTCTTGATTCAGATAGATAGGTTCAATGTCATTTTTTTGTGTTTTAAAAATTTACTTTGAGATTCTATTATTGGACTTGCAAACTGCTTTCAGCACAAGGAGTACGATAAATTTTAGTTATGAGCTTATCAAGTGTTGTTATGCTTTCTAGTAATGTAACTGTTAGCAAATGGACATTTCTTTTATCAGAACTTTTGTCGCTCCACTTGAGAGACTGAAGCTGGAATATATTGTTCGTGGTGAGCAGAAGAATCTATTTGATCTCGTCAAGACAATTGCGGTTTCTCAAGGTTTGAGAGGCTTTTGGAAGGGAAATCTTGTTAACATCCTTCGAACAGCTCCATTTAAAGCAGTCAATTTTTATGCTTATGATACTTACAGAAAGCAATTGCTAAAATTTTCCGGAAATGAGGAAACCACAAATTTTGAAAGGTTCATTGCTGGTGCCGCAGCTGGGATTACTGCTACTGTACTCTGCTTACCACTAGACACAGTATGTGAATTCTTTTAGATACTGAGTTTAAACTTCCTGTTGGAAGAATAATTTAGTTAGTGTAAGTCTTGCATGTTCATTTATTTACTGTGTAGAGAGAAATAGTAATTCTACATGATTAAAAATTGTAACTTTTATGATATCTGGCAGAGATTGGCATGTGAATCTTGCATTTTCTGTACATTTGGCATTAAATGAGTTTAATAGATAATTCTGAGGATTTAGAAATGAGGGCAGAAACAGCTTAATGTAATGATATTTTCATTTTTCCATTTTATAGCATTGACAAATGAATGCACAAAATAAAGAATGCTTAAGCGTTAAGACAAAGACTGTTTGTCATGATCATGTCTCTCAGGTCAAAATAAAGAACTGGAAACTATTAGATATCTGAAGTACTGTAGGTTGAAGTTGGAGTTTGTCTATTCCATTTGTTTTTATACAGTGGCTGAGTATTCGTCCATCATCAGCAGCTGTATAAAACACTTAATCATAACCATGACCTAGCACTGTGACATGCAACATATTACATGTTGCATGTTTGTATTATCATTGGTTGGAAAATTCTAAATTGATACTAATTACTAAATATGCAAAAAGTAGTTAAAGATCAAGTCTTACATTGAATTGGTGAAACTGAATAGGCTTTTCATGCAGTGAATACCCTGAACAGAACCAGAGATTACTATTATTCCAATGTTGTAATGGACTTCCTTCCTCACTGAGGAATTCCATTGAAATGCACGCTTATAGACCATTTATGAAATTGTGTTAACTTCTGTGATGGTGAAAAAAATTATATTTTTACGTTTTCCTTATAGTTAATGAAAAAATCATTATACGGCATATTGAACCCAATTTTTTCTTTCACTTTTTAGTTTCTCATCTTGTTTTCTTTTTGAAATACTTAAACAGCAATTAAAAGTAAGTAGTTCATGTTATTTTGTTTGTAAGTTTTACATCCTTAGATTGATCTAGACATTTTCATCAGTCTAATCTCATATTTAGTTTCTTTTAATGAGGGAATAATTACAGGAAAGGTTCTGGCTTAGGATGGTCTTGATTTGCCTTATGACTTGTATACACTCTACTAAATCTTGTATCTTTCAGATTAGGACTAAGATGGTGGCTCCTGGTGGGGAAGCCTTGGGTGGTGTTATTGGTGCTTTCCGCCACCTGATCCAAACTGAAGGGTTCTTTTCTCTTTATAAGGGCTTAGTACCTTCCATTATAAGTATGGCACCTTCAGGTGCAGTTTTCTATGGTGTATATGATATATTGAAATCAGCTTATCTACATTCACCAGAAGGAAGGAAAAGAATTCAAAACCAACAGGGGAAGGAACTGACTGCCTTGGACCAGCTTGAATTGGGACCAATCAGGACGTTGGTATATGGGGCTGTTTCCGGTGCTTGTGCTGAAGCTGCAACATACCCCTTTGAAGTTGTGAGGAGACAGCTTCAGCTACAAGTCCAGGCAACTAAATTAAGTGCTATAGCAACTTGTGCAAAATTAGTTGAGCAAGGAGGAATCCCAGCTCTTTATGTAGGACTCATTCCCAGCTTGCTACAGGTACGTATGACAGATCTAGATCTGCTTTAGCTTTCTCTCTCTCTCCTTCTTTCATAATCATCATACACACACACACACACAAACAATGGAACTAAAAGAACTTTTGAGTTTGTGTACATGTATGAACTAATGGATTAGAAATCTGCATGATTTCTGTCAGGATAGTTGATTACTGGCTCTTTATCTTATGATAAACAATGTTCGATCTGGGAGAGTATTGACTCTTCCTTTTATCTTTTCTGTTTTTTTTTTTTTTATTTACAAAAAAGAAAATAGAAAACATCTTTTTTCCTCTTTATGTATGTTCCTTTCTGTGCATGTATTATATTATTGGTATTTCTCTTTGACTTAATCTTTTTTAACCAAATATGGTACAGATGCAACCAAATTAGAGGAACTTTCAATTGTATCATACAATAGGATGTACCAATATTTTTTTGTGTCTTGGAATTATTTTTTCAAATATTTGTCTGGAAGTTTGCATATTATTTTCCTCTTTGATGTATTTCCTTGCAACTTTTTGCATGTGTGGTTCTTTCATTATCAATTTATTATTAATTATCTTTCATTGTCAATTTATCATTATTGTTATTTCCCTTATGTTTGATATTTTGTGGACTCCAGGTACTTCCTTCAGCTGCAATAAGCTACTTTGTCTATGAGTTCATGAAGGTTGTTCTTAAAGTAGAATGAAGAAAAAAAATTCATCCTCTTAAGGAACTTATAGGAGGTTGTTCATCAACTGAAAGAGAACCAGAAATAAATTCAGAATGGTAGGAATAGGATTTTAGGTGACTTTAGCAGTTACAATTGATATTTGCAAAATATTTTTCTATTGCAAGAGGAGGAAAGTAAAATCTCCCTTTGTATCACCGCCTTCTCTCAGTTAAGTTCTATACTCATTTTCATATCTAATTCTTTGTTCATCTCCCAAATCTTGAAGACATACTTGGGAAACTTTGTTTGATTAGCTCATGGATGCATAATTCATTCCGAACACGGTTGCTAGTAAAATTCCTACTTTGGAGACCAGAGTCTGATATTGCTGGTCAACTGAAGCTAGATTTTACAGAGATGATAACCATATACAGCATCAAACTTTTGACGCCTGCATCAGTGTGGTGGTTTGTTGTTTTGCCGTAGCTAGCATTGGGAATTTGCAAAGAGAATTATGGCTTCTACCCCTACTTTCTGCTAATGAAGCAGAAAACTTGCTAACTGTACTCGAGGCACAACTATATATTCCTTGATACTACCATCGGCATCGTGGTTATGGAAATTTTCTGTTGATTAATTTGTTGGCGATGTAAGAATCTGTTTGCTCAACTCATTACTCTTGTATCGTGCCAAGCAAAGATGCATTTTTCTGGGGCCTTTCTGTTCCTTTGCAATGATGTTATTGACTTAATGTTGCAGATTGCATCTCTGTTTGTTCACCAATTTATTGTTCCTACGCTGCCTAAACGTAAATAGTTATGATCATGATGATGCTTGATAGCTGGAAACAGCAAGGTTTGAATTTTTGAAATAAGTTAACTGCATAAATTCAGGGGAATAATTACTTTAGAAAAAAGATTAGGGGGCAAATTGAATTGAATTTATTTTATTTTTAATAAGAGCAAAGTGAAATTTGAGTAAAATTTTGGAAGGTATTTTTTGTAATTTGATCATAATTTAATTTATTGTTACATCTCAATATGTTATTTTTTATCATTGGGATTGTTCGAATCTAAAATTTCACATTTGGATTGTAAACATTGTTGGTAGGTTGTTCTTGCTGGATTAATGTAGAACACATCTCGGCCTGCACGAATATATGACCTGCTATTATAATAATACGAAATTGTTGACGAGAAAATAGTTCAATGGAAATTAAATCAAAAAAAGTTTATGATGAACAGTATTTTAGGAAATTCAATATTAGAGAGGTCGTATACACTATTATACTTCTTTTTGCCTTTTCTATGAAAGTTTAGCTATGTGTCATTATATATGATCATCGTTAATGAAATCTGATGGTAATTTGAAGTCATTAATTAGTTTCGTTTATTTTATTTTATTAACTTTTTAATACTAAAACAGGACGTTGATAACAAATTAAATTGTCATATTGACCGTGATGATAAATATGAAACTAGTTTTTTTTTTTTTTTTGATAAAAAAAAAATCTACTCGTAGCGAGGTCATAAGTCTAGGAGTTATCTAGTTAGTGGATCAAATTTAAGCTTCTTTTTAACCCAGTAGAAGTCTACATTGGAGTCCATGTCACTGAAAACTCTTTCATTCTTATGCAGTAGCAGCGGAGAAAAACACTTAAATCCAAATGTCTTGTATTCGCAGATGTGAAAATTTATCTAACTCCTACCACTGAACTACTTAAGTGGATATGAAACTAGTTCGTAGAATTATAGCATATGACATCATTAATGTATCATGAGATCGGAACTTAATACCGTTTATTTTGGACAAACCTACCATGCATGGCACCCCATAAAGACGGCAAATCGTTTATGCTTTTGCGGGTCGGAGGCATTTATGCAAGTCGGTGGCTTGGCAAAAAAATAAAAAATAATAATAATAGGTGGCTTGGCAACTAATGTTGCGCTTGGACTTTTGAGATCGAGAAAAAGAAATATGAAAAATAGAACATATAATTTTTCATTTTTGATAGCAAAAACATATAAAATCAAAATAAATATAAATTATTTTTCATGACAATCGTGTTTTTTTTTTTTTTTAGATTTAAAACTTCAGTTTGACGTAGAGCAAAGATGTTGAATTCCAAAACTAAAAGTAGATAAATATATTTTAATTTTTTGAACTGATTACCAAAATATATATATATATATTATTTTTTTGAACTATGTTACTCTTGTAATCTCCAATTAGTATAATAATAAACATGAAGATCGTTGATGCCAACTAATTAATTTTAAAAAATATATATATATATATTTGAAGAAAAAATAAATAAAGAATACAAATTTGGAATGCATTATCATCATAAATTGAATAAAAATATTTTTCAAATTGTAAAAAAGCATCTGTAATTGGAGTGATCATATTTAACTTTCACACTCAAATTGAACCATGCTATTGCTTCGGTTACAAAATGTTTTCTTCTTAAATAATAAAAATGTTACATACGGAAATTATTTAGTCTTTCTAAGCCATGTCAAACCGACAAATTGGTTGGAACTTATATGATACATAAATTACAATTAGTAATGAGATAATACCAAGTATATTTCATGAAAGAAATTTAGTTTAGACGATTCGAACTCAAAAACTTTTATAGATGAAGTAGTGGTTTTGAAATAGCACAGTTACTTTAATGCTTGTAAAAATTTAGTTAGAGTTTAAGATGAACAAGTAAACAGTCTGCATAATTTTCTTTCTTAAAAAAAAATTGGCATTAGCGTCATACCCTTTGAAATGTTGTAACTGAAAAGTCATTCAAAGTTGTTGCAAGAGAAGAAATTAATGCTGCCAAACAAAAATTAGGTTAGAGCATATCCTATATTATAAAACAAATTAATCAACCAAAATATGAGATTAATTATTGCAAAAATGCTCATCAAAATTATATATTAGTGGAATATTTATTTTGCCCACACTCAAGCTTTAAATGGAGTCACTTTCCCAATGGGGATACTCCGACATACATTTGATTGGACCACCTCACCCGTATGGGCATTACACAGTTATGGATAATAAAGACGTGGAATTTGTTTGGTTTCCTTTTTCCAACTGGTAAAAAATGGCTGAGTTTTTCAGAGTCATTAATTTTTTCCACACCTTTATTTGGAAATGAACTAAAAATAAATAAAAAATTACCAAAAAAAAAATTATTGTTTTTTATTTTTTTTTACTTACTAAAATAAGAGACGTCGTCAATTCGAAGCACACAGAAAAACTGTCACAAACACGTGTGCGTCTTTCACTCGGCTTTTGATATGGGCAAAGCTCTCTGGCTAGCTCTTTTTGCTCGCTTTCTTCTGCTTTGCTTTTTCTGCTGAGGAATTTTCTTCTTCGTCTTTGAAAGCTTCTTTTGAAACGAACCGTAATTCTGTGAAACCCTAACCGGTTTTCCCGGCCATGTCACCGTCCAGTGGCCGCTGCGAATGCTTCCCCGGCGATAATGCTGCTGGTGCTGACGTTAACCACTACGGATCCGACGGTGATATGAGCTGTAAGCATTGTAGGAACATCGATTATTCGTCTTCGTACTCATGCAATTCGGTATCAAACGGCTACCTTTCGTTGCCGTTGCCATCGAAGGACTTGGATAAGCTACGCAGAATTGTGACTGCTTCGGCCAAGGGCTTCGTAATTGGAGCTGGAATCAAAGGTGGTCTCGCCCTGTTCTCGATCCTAGCTCGGTTGAAACGGAGAAAGGCATTAGCCTCTCTAAGGTGGAATTGGCATTTCAAAAACCTACTTTCGGAAATTTAGGTTTTTTAATTGTGTTTGTTTCAGAGGAATTTTTGTTGTTTTTTTTATTTTTCTGATTTGTATTTGTTATTTTGGAATTTTGTTCGGGCCACAGAACGGAGGGTGTGATTACGAATAATGAGGCAATTGTTATGGCTGTGAAGGAGACATTGAGATACGGCCTATTCCTTGGTACTTTTGCTGGTACATTTGTTTCCGTGGATGAGATCGTAGGTTCTTTGGGAGGTCACCGTAGGCATGTTCTCTGTGCTTGATTTGCGAATTTTATTTATTTTTGTGCCTGAATTTAAACGATATTTATGGAATCGACATGAATTTTTTTGGAAAGTGAATTATTGTTCCAATTTGATGATAAGAACTTGGTTATTCTAGTTCAGGACAGCGAAATGGAGGGCTCTGTTTGCAGGGGCTGTAGCAGGACCCTCGATGCTTCTTACTGGGCTAAACACTCAGCATACGAGCTTGGCCATATACATACTTCTGCGCGCTGCTGTATTAGCATCACGCTGTGGCATAAAAAGCAAACGGTTCGGGCGAATTTGTAAGCCGCTCACCTGGGCTCATGGTGACATTTTCCTTATGTGTCTCTCCTCTTCTCAAATTCTGTATGCGCTTCTACTTCAACAATAAGTAGTTTTCTCATTTTCTTATACTTTTGCGTTATATAGTTGTATTCTATAAAAGCGCATTTAGTGTAGTATATAGTTATATATACTTCATAAAAGTTTGGCCATATACATACTTATGTGCGCTGCTGTATTAGCATCACGCTGTGGCATAAAAAGCAAACAGTTCTGGCAAATTTTGCGTTATTTAGTTATTTTGTATAAAAGCGCATTTAGTGTAATATATAGTTATATATACTTCATAAAAGCTTCATAACCCTCGATTCTTTGTACACAATTTTACATGTTAGTAGCCGAAAATTGATGTTCCATGTAGAGTTATGACCACAAGCAATTCAGTGGTGTTGTATTTTGTATATATTTCTAATGATCATATTCTTTTGGAGGCCTTTTATCATCCTCTTCCTAGAATATACTGTAAATAACGAAAATAAGCAAACTGTATTTGTCAGGTCTGCTTACATATTGAAGCAGGAGAGTTTGCCTCCATCTTATAAATCCTTTCTTAATAAACATGGTGGGAAGGATACTGTTATCTTGAAGGGTGTGAAAGAGATTGCAACTGGCATGCGTTTTACTAATCTGGGAGCAATAGAGAAATTTTATAAAGCCAATGGCATGGACATTAAGCTAGATCCAAGCATGAAAGTTCCCTGCTCGGTATGTATTCTTTGGTTATTATATATTTTCTTTTTGTACCAAGTGATAGCAGTTGGCATTCATTATACATGTATATGCAATTTCATGCATTTAAAGAAGTAACAAATCAATGATGGACCAAAAATCTTGTAAGCTATCATTCTGCAATAGTCTAACTTCCTACTTAAAGTTGGAGGAGAACCACTTTTTTACCAGGTAAGGTAACTCAGACACTTTTATTGAAGGCTGGATTTGACTCAGTTCCTTCATATGTCATAGAGGACTTTTCCTGCTGAGCCAACTAACACATCCCACATTCTTCCCAATTTTTATAGTCCATAAATCTTTTGGCTTCTACAGTCTACCTATGCTCAGATTATACATTTCAAGTCTGTAATTTCAAATTCATTTTGATTTTCTCCATAAAATCTAAATCTTTTTCATTTTCTTATGGAGCTGCATAGCCAATATCTTTTTCCTTTTCTTCTACAAAAATTTACTTGGTCAGGTTCTGGGTTGATCTGTGATTCTAGGCTAGTGATGACACTCTATTTAGCTAACATGTTTATTAATATTATAGGGAAAATGTTATAAATTCTGGAAACCTCCAGTTTATTAGGCCTTTCAAAGTGGAATATTTATGGCAGATCTCTGTAGTGCCTTTTTTGTTTCTATAATAAGCTGAATTTGACACTTATGTAGAAAAGGAAAATAGAATTCCAAAGCTTTTGCATCAATAAGTTTAGTTGTTGTTTTTGTGTGAAATACTAATCGTAAAGCAATTTATGGTAGAGCTCAGCTTACACTGAAGTTTGTTACTTTTTCTTATATTATTCAAGCTTAGCTCATGTCATTGTTGCCTTAATTCTTAAGCATTTGAAAAACTTTATGCAGATTGTTCATGGTAATCAGTCATGCAGTGGGCATTTTCTTTCATTTCTTCTTCAAGCATATAAGAGAGCATTACCTGTTTATCTACCAGTATACCTGATTCCTGCACTCATAGTTCATCGTAAAGGCCTCCTGAAAAGGTGACTGCATTTTTTATTTCCTAAATCATGTCTTTTTTCATCTGAGTTATTTTTGAAGGTCTTTACTTTCAACGAAGCTGGATTGATTTTGAGAGTTCTGCTAGGAAAATACTTAAAAAGTTTTTTAATTTATCTTACCTCAACTTCTGCTGTGGAAGCAAGATTATTTAACCTCAACTGCGTGGAGTATACTGCATACTTAATGGTTAATATCAAATGGTGACTGGGATGGCTGCACAAGTCTGCTAAAAGTTATTATTGCTAGCACATATGCATTTGGGTTGTATTTTTCTAATTTCCTCTTCGATGGCCTTTCCATTTGTTTCTGTTCTTTTTATCATGGCACTTGGTAGTTAGTCTGCTTGCATACTTTCTCATTCTTCATCATCTTTTCCCTCCATTCTGTATCTAAAGTAAGTTGAGGCATTTACTTTCTTGTTGTACATTTAGCTCTTATTGATATATATACCAGCACAAACAAATATATTGAAAACTTGCCAGTCAATGAATTTTATTAGTCGTCTCTTTTGCTCTCTATGATACCACTATCTTAGAGATCCATTTAACCATGTGCAGGCCTTACACGATACTAGGAAAAGGTCTATTTGGTACTGCAAGATCAAGCTTGTTTCTATCTGTATATTGCGCATCTGCCTGGTTAGCACAACTCTCTTTTATCTTCTGCATTTTAACATTACAATTTTTCCTGATTTCCCCTTGTTCAGTTTAGCATTATGACTTCCATGCACCCCACTAGTAAGGAAAATGCTCATTCACACACATAAGTTGACACTGACAGGAACAGATGGGATATATCAGATTAGTATAGTTATTATGAGCAAATCTTTGTTTGTAACTTGTAAGGCATTCCACCGTTGCTCTTTACTTGTTTTCAATATTGTTATTTTATTGACGTTTCTTGCTAACTCAAGAGATTTAAAGTACCTTGTGCAAAGTTTCTTACTGCAAGAACTTAGCATGCTGATCAGTGATACAAAAAGAAAAATAAAAAATAAAAGAGATTTAGTTTTGAAATATTACTGTATATACTGCTGGCTGATGTAGATGATCCATTAAGTGGATGAATTATCCGAAAGTCTTTGGTAAGAGTAAACCCTCGGATACACAACATTATAGTTGATGTGGTTTGCACATTTTGTTGATGAGGGCACAAATTCATCTCTGTGGCACTTGGAGGCATCACTTTTGGGTTTTTTACAGATAAACCAAGATATCCATTTTTATAATCTAAAGAGTCTTCACACTTGGTGAGTGGGTATAGTGTGCATGTTGCTACTCTTAGTGAATGCATACAGAATAATTGTGATTTACATGTTTTCAAGGGTCATTTATTTTCCCTTCAATATATGCAAAATCACTTGGAGGATATCATCCTTAATATTGTCAATTTTTGACTTTGTCTATACATATATTATTTTGTTTACTAATATAAAATTTCGTTGGAAAAACAGATGAGATGGAATCTGATGTAAACTTTGCTTATATAAGATGTTCCTTAAGATATTGTCAATAATCAAAAGACCTTGCATTTCTTATACTGCATCTGTTTAGTAGCTGATATATATGGAGACTGGTGACATCTTTATTCAGAAGCCCTCCTTTTCTTTTCGTCAGGATGTGGACATGCTTGCTGTTCAAGATTTTCAAGAGATGTAACATTCCAATGGTGGCAATGGGGACAGTACGGCACTTTATCTTTACATTTTATTTAGTACTTAGCAGAAAGATGGAATTATGAATATGTTCTAAGTCTCACTTCTGTTTATGGGCAGTTCCCCACAGGCCTTGCCTTGACCATTGAGAAGAAAAGCAGGCGGATTGAGATATCACTTTACTGCCTTGCTCGTGCAATTGAGAGCTTTTTCACATGCATGACTGATGCAGGGTATTTGTCACATTTGAAGAATTTGAAAAGAGCTGATGTGGTAATTTTCAGCTTATCAACAGCCATCATAATGCACTGCTATGCAGAGGAGAGGGAAGTGTTTCGGTCAAAATACTTGAATGTGCTTGATTGGGTGTTTGGCATTCCCCCTCCACCCTGTGAAACACCCCGCTGCAAAAATAGTTAAAGACAAGTAAATGTCTATTTGGCAAGAACAGGTTAGAAGCTTTTTCTTTCTTTTCTTTTCAACTTCTTCTGATACTTTACCTGAGCTGATTGAAGAAGCAACGTTACTTGCTAGTAATGAAATGGGTTCAGTTTTATAGATTATTTGTTGAGGCAAAAAGACACCAAAATTGAGAGGTTCAGCAGCATGTTTGGTTATGTAAATCACGAGAGGCTTCCATAGATCAAAAGTTTTAGAATGCTTTCAAAAGTTTTGTGTAGAAGGATTCTGTAACTACCGAAGATTTTACTAATTCGAGCAGTTATGGGCGTATTAGGAAATTAATGCCAGAAGATGTACCAGAGAAATTGGAAAATCCAAAATGGGTAGCCCTTACGTTATATTGTTAAGTCTATTTTTGTTTGATGATCAGTTTTAAACAGAGGTTTTAATTTATAGCTCTCATGAAGTATATGTTTTATCTACTTTTCTAATTGAGTCAAACGCAAATGAGATCTAATATCAGGTCAAACTCAAACTTTCTAATCAAGTTTGAGCTATTACGAAGAGTTTTAGCTTTATATGCTTTCATGGTTTCAACGAGTTGACGGTCTTAACTAGACCAGCCGATTGAGGATTTTCTAATGCCTACTTAAAAGTCTCCCAACTACTGGGCAATACTTGTCTGATGCATACCTTTCTCCAACTATAGGTTTGAGAAGGACCCATTGGGAGGTGCTGAAACTAATCAGCATGATAATAATGATCTATTATATTCATGGGTCAATAAATGTTTCATTTAAATTTTAAGTCTAAATGCTACTTTTTAAATTAAATTTGTTCAAATAGAGGTGTCTATAATTAATTTGTGCAATCAGTACTTTGTAATTTGAAAAAAATTGTATTTTTGTCTAATAATTTTTTTCAAATTTAGTTAAAATTGATGAACTTCGTCAGTTTAAAAGTCACTTACATAGCAAATTGTCTTCAAAATTAGTTTCTTTATTTTTAATTGTATTAAAAAATTTAAAAATTAAAACAGAAAGAAAAAAAATCATAAATGTATTTTAATTTTTTTTCCATGTTTTTTAATTTTTGATACAATAAAAAAATAAAAAATAAAAATTTGAGAGTTACTTATTATGTATGTAACTTTTAAATTGACAAAATTTATCAATTTTAATTAAATTAGTCAAATATGTAATTTTTTTTTAAATTTAAAAGTATTAATTGTATAGATTAATTGTAAAAAATTTTATGTAAACAAATTTAATTTTAAAATGTGGCATTACACTTAGATCGAAATGTTTTATTAAATCCCTGACCAACCCTCTACCACTTATTTTTAGTAGTTTTTTTTTTTCATAATTCATCAATAAAAATTACGAACGCACATTAAATTGTTCTCTTATCCGTGAGAAAATGAGCAAAATAGTAGGAGGTACTTTCACATACAATCATTGACTGCCATTGTAGATTGTGTTTTCTTTATTTTCTTCACCCGGCTAATTGAATATATAAACTACTTTGTACGGGATAAAACGGTAGGGAAATTACTGGATCATGAGCAAACTCGAATAAAATAAAAGAATACAAATGGATGATACTTCTCATTATAACAGTAGCTGGTTTCTGATTACAATTCCTTTTTTGGCTAGCTGAGGCACAGTTAATATATATATATATATACGTATTTGCTATAAAATATACATGTTGGACTCTATAAACTTTCCATCAAATATATATATTTTTTTTTAAATTTTTTAAAAAAAAATTAGTTTTGAATTTTATAGCATTTAAAATTATTGGGTTAAAAAAAACAAAAAAAAAAATGCTATACAAAACATAACAATTAAATATGTTTTGATATTTTAATCATATATTATTTTAGTAAATTTTTAAAATTTATAGTATTTAAAAGTGTTTTGTAAAAAATAACTAAAAAAAATTTTAAAAAGAAATATATATGTTAAACTTTATAAGCTTCCTAAATTTTGTAGCAAAACTTTATCTGTATATATATATATATATAAAAAGAAACATATTCACATTTTCCCTTACATTGAATGTTTAGTTAATTTCTCTTCTTTCCTTTTTTCTTTTCTTTTTTATGTACAGGAAAACATCATGATCATAAAAGAAGTGTTGAAAAATCAATATTTCATTACATACTGATTGAAGTGCAATTATAGCGGTTAACCAAAAAAGGAAAAAAAAAGGTGCAATTATAGTAGTTTTAATTTCAAATAGTGTCACCCAAAAGAGGGTTTATGATATATAATACTTGGTTACAATCGTGGGTATATCACAAGAATATTATACAACTGGTAAAACTTGATTTTTTTTCTTTTTTTTTTTTTTAATAACTAGTAAAAACTTGCTATTTCCAGTTAGATTGACCAAAAATATATACTGATCAGTTATTCCATTAAATAATTATAACACAAACTTCCCTTTATGAAAGAAATTGTAAGCAAAAACTTATTTTTCTTTTCTGTTGAACAAAATCGTAGTGTAGTTGCTATAGAAATAATTGCCTGATTAAGTCTTAAAATCTGTCATTCAATTGTGTTACTTAGAGCACTGGGATTAGCATATTTGTGGAAAGTGTTTAAGAATCCCAACCAAATTAGGCAAACAAGCTAATAAAATTGTCCTGCCTGTTTCATCAGTCATAAACATGACATTTTAAATCTGGATAACCCAAACAATAACAATTTTTGCAATGAGAAAGTGAGAACCATTCACACATACAACTTAGAAACTGGGTAAGTAGTCCCAAAACTTTGTTGAACCGCTTTCACTGCTTGGATACGAACATCCACCACTTGTACAGAGCAAACCCATACACCGTGCTATAAACAATCACTCTCAGTGGATGGAGCATAAACCTGGAAAATTGATTCATTCGATTAAATTAAATTTCCATTTATTTGGGTTCTTTCTCTACATTTTGACAGCGCTAAAAAAGCAAAATAAGAAATAAGTAATTTCGCATATATTTGAATAAAAAGAAAAACAGAAGACAGGATTAGAAACCTTGAAAACCAAGATCTTAGAGCAATTTCAGAGACCCTTTCATGGGAAGCAACCGGAGAACTCCACCTGGAGAAGTCTCGGTCGAAGTGACCCCAATCAGGCAAAAGCAACCCGGAAATTCCCAGAATACCCACAGCGTAGGTTGCAATCATTTTCTTGAAGGAGAAGGTGCAAATCCCGACGACCACAACGACCGCAGCTAACCAAACGAGAGCCGACCTCAAAGCGACGTCGTTGGCCATGGAAAGAGAGAGGCGGAGGAGAGCGTGTTAAAACGACGCGGTTTGAAGACGAGGAAGAAGGTGAAGGAGTTGGTGATTTCGGCCATTGATAGACAAACTTAGAATACTTGCGGGAAAGGGTGTAGTAGTTAGGAGAAGGAGTGCTTTGAATGCTTGCCCATCTGTTTGTAACTTGCTATTTATTGCGTTTTTATGTTCCATCTTTTATTCTTATGTGGCAAGTCTCCAATTCCTGAGCTGTCTCCTAGTGGGTCCCAATTAATCTATTTATTATTATTTTTTTATTTCAATCAGCTTTGAAAGGAGCATTGTTTTTCAATTTCCTCCCCTTTCTCGGGAAAATTTATCTAGCATTACATTCCACCTAGCATGAATTCTTGGGGTAGAGGGTAATCATAGTTTAATAAATCATTGTGCACGTGTTCCACATTAAAGGACTCTAGTAAATGAAGAAAAAAGATCTCCACCAAAACTTAATGAAAAGATAAATTGAAGATGAAAATTCGAATTTCGAATGGTTGGACTTAACAGACAGACACCTTTCGATCTCTGTTAACCAAATTTCTACTGCTATTGACAACCCCAAACACGAGGATGGAAAATGATCCATACTTCAAGAAGATACTAAACAGCATTATTTGAATCAATTACCTTCACTTAGCCTTTCTTGTAGCTCATTTTTCAAACAAGGGAGACTATGAAACATTTCTCATAATTTGAAAAATCTCACACGTAATGGGGATACTAAATTATCCATATATATATATATATATATATCACTTTAAGTTATCATGTGCTAGCTGCATAAATTTAATATTATATAATCATTTACAATGTTATATGATTTTAAAATAAAACTTATAAATCTCATTTAATATTTATTAAATGTTAGATTATGAATTATTTGTAGCACCGCGTTATCTATACAATATATGTATATAAATTTCTCTCCTATAACTCACAAAATTTACAGTTAGCTTTGCCAAAATTCACGACAAACCCAACAAGCCAATGACCCTTACTCTTCTTAATTACACCCCCAATATTATATGTTCAATTTAATAAGAAGTGTATGTGAAATTATATATATATATGTGTGTGTGTGTGTGTTTGATTAGCTAGCTCTATAAAGTTTTAGAGATTAGAGTTCACTGTATGTAAGATGTGGATGTGCACGTGGTTAGCAGTGCTCAGTGTTATTCAAGATTATCTAGAGTTGTAAGGTTCCATTAATGGTGGCGGTGGGGACAGCATCGACCTTAATTTAATTTCATCATCTTGTCAATTTAGTGATAACATTAGTTTTTCCATCTTTGTCTGTCAAGCTTCTTTAATCTCCATGTAGAATTTTTTGTATGGATACTCATCGTTGAAGCAAGTTAAAAAAGTTTATGCATTATCAAATTTGATAATTTGCCTATTTTAACTATTCATTCACAATTTTGTTCTCAAAACACTTTAATCTTCAACGTTAGAATACTCATATTCTAACAAAACTAATACATCATAACTTTGCATTCTAATTCTATTTGGACTTCTATTTAACTCTTTTAAAAACTATAAATTTAACTAAAAAAACCATAATCTTAATTTTGACATCTATTTTAGGTGTTTTTTCACAAAACATTTTCATGAAAAAAAAATCATGTGTTATTGACCTTTCTCCGAGATCTCCGTACCCACTCCAGCTAAAAAAAAAAAATTGGCAGATCAATTTTCTACGAAAATATGTTGGCTCATAAAATCAAATTAATATTTTTTATTACTTGGCACATTAGATGATAGTGTTTTTGAAAAATTGATAGCAGGCATCCTATAAAAAAATTTAATTCAAGGTATATAGAGTAATTCAAGGTGAATAAATAGTAAAGATGGAAAAAATTATATAATTTTGAAATTAATGGGCTTATTTCTTTAACTGCTTCTAAGCGCGGTAAAAAAAAAAAAAAAAAAAAAAAAAAAAAAAAAAAAAACCTTTTATGTGGTTGGACAGTATTAAAAGGCTTGAGATGGTCTTTCTTTGGTCCAGCCCACATTAAATTTCTAACTTTGGGCTTTATTTAGGGGCCCAAGGCTAAAGTGGGCAGAAAAATCAATGAAAATTAGTACTTCTTTATACATGTTTATCAGTTTATATAGGTGCTCGTTTGGATGAAAAATTATAACCTTTTCTTTTTCTTTTTTGGGTGATAATTACAAACGGGCTAGACAACGACCAACCAGGAAATAGAAATAAATAATCATGATAATAAAAAAGGAATGGAGTAACGGAAACAAAGAATTGAGTAAGGAATGGAGTAACGGAAACAAAGAATTGAACAAAACTATATATTAGATAGTAATTTTCAAAGGCCGACACAAAAGTCAATAAGATTTTCTTGCAAAGTCCTGATTAGGTTACCCACGAGGCATCTTTACTCAAGGTATACGTACCTTTGGAACAGGATCGAATACTAACTACACGCTCCGAAATTCACTAATTATTTGATCATTTTCTTAATTTACCTATGTATCGAGACAAAATTTATCAATCATGCATCAAATCAATTGAGAAATCACACTAATTACAAATAAAATGTACTTGCAAAATATAATCTTGATTAAATCCGAGTTTATAATTGCTAAGTACGATGTCATTATCATGCTTCTATTTAGTACCTAGCAAGAAAAACAAAAATGGGCTGCATGCTTAATTAATTATCAGGGAAAATTAATTATTCACATGAGGTCCTTCTGCTGTCTAGTTCCATACGACCAAAAAACAAATAAAGAAAAAAAAAATTCGTTGAATTCAATAGTCAGAGAGATCTTAATTTACTCAACCCAGGCAGGAGAGCAACTTTTTTTTCCGTAAAATATATAGCTGCTTGGAGACAAAGAGGCAACGAAACCTTATACGTGGTGGTTGATGCCTATAATTAGGAGACTATGAAGTCAGGGTTTTAGATGTATATTTGTTAGAAACCCATTGTAGCAAGCAATTCAGTTGTTTAGCTGACACTGAAAAATGAAGAATATTAATTTCAGGAGTATATGACATAAACAAATAATTAAAAACCACAGTCTATCTTACATCACACAGAGATTATATCCTTTTTCTTTTAAATTACGTACACAACCTCACCGGACAACAAACCCTTGTCTGATGGAGACTCAAAAATCAACAATGGTTAAACAGTTTAATAAAATGATGTAAGAAGATGGGAAAATGGGGTTTCACATGAAAGAGAAGAGAGCAAAAAGAAAGAGAAGGTTCCTAAAGAGGGAGTAAGAAGTTGTCACTCTCACGCTTCTGATTAAGATAATCGGAAAATGAAGTTGACACTTGAATTAATTAATTAATTAATCTGATAATAAAATAAGAGTTTAGGTTTGAATTTCAAAATTGCTAGCCTTCAAAGTAAGATAGCTGATAATATATAGCTCCAAATCTTAACTCGCTTGAGTCACAATACATATAATAAGCCGCTCAGCAACCAATTAGTTGTGCCTAAGTTTCATGAACAATATTTGTCTCCACACTGGTGTGGAAGCACTACTTCTTACCCCCTTATGAGGTGTCATGAAAATTTTCATTTTTTTCATATGGTGTAAGATGCATTCTATAAAACTATATAATAATTATTAAAATTCATTTTATAGAAAATATCAATTATTGAGCATCACACCTTAACTTAACAAGTTTAAAGCTGTAAAACATTTAAAAGGACTAATAAAAATTTGATAGTCGAGACAAAGATTGTTCAATTTTCACATATATCATATATAATGTGATCCAAAGTTAAAAGCTAATACAGGGTTGTTATTGGTGGTTCAAATATTACGTTTAAGATGCAAATAGCGTGTACTAGAAGATAACCTTTTGCTTTACTAGTTGACTACAAAACAAGATTAATTATTTAGCCAAGAGAAAGGAAAATGAATAAGAACAAAAAGAAGAACGAGGACAGGCCAAAAGGAAAGGAATATTGGTTTATGGCATCGAAGCATTTTGTGTAGCGTACGTGTAAAGAATGTGTTATGATTAGAGAATGGGAAAAAAAATTATGCAAATTAATTGAGGCGTTTTGCTGCACCAACTTCTCCCTAACTGCTCTACCCTCATAGTCAAAACAAGTCACATCCTTATGTTTTGTCTCTTTCTAACAGTTAATTAGCACCCGGTTTTTACTTTTTTGGTTTGATTATGTTTTTGAAAGAGGGAAGAGAGTCAACCATTTGATTGGTTTTTTGGTTCACATTGTTTTCAAGGGACTTTTCTGATATTTCTTAGCTTACCTGTTTTTGATATCTGATCGTTCAAATCGTGATTAGAAGTGTTCTAGGAATCGTGTAGGCGTGCAACATCAATTAGGTTAAAACCCTTGGCCGCCTTTATGAATAATGTACAAATGTGGCCAACTCTTGTCCTTTTTTTTTCAAAAGGGATGTACGTAGTTGTTTGAAATATATATGTTACCTTCTGTTTAAGATAATTTTGATTTTGTTTTTTCATCTGGCTTTAGTTTATTTATTAAAAAACTTTTTAAAAAGCTATATTTCATTAGCTTTGGTTAAGAGGTTTGATTTCTAAGAAAAAATGTCTAAACACTTTTAGAAGCTGTTTTGAAAATTATAAAAAAATAAATTGTATGGCTAATAACCTACACTTAGTGGGTAAATATTTTTCGCCAAAATAAATATCGTGAATATGTTGTGGCTAATAACCCCGTGGGTAGAAGATTTTAGCCATAGCATGTTATAGCTAAAAGCGCCTTTTAGCCACAATTACTTTGTAGCTAAAACTAATTGTAAATTTGTAATGGCTAATACTCATTTTTTCCGTAGTTGGAGCTTTGAATTAAAAGATATATAGAAACAATATTCCAAAAGTCATACCGAATATAATCTTATTAACCTTTCAAGTCTTTTCATTTCTCCTCTTACAGATAAAAGAAAGTTCTTATAAAGAGCCCTTTTTCTTTAATTTTCCTTTTTGCTTATTATTCTTTTCTTCCAAGCAAATAATATGATAAAAATTTAAGTTATCTATATTATATATAAAAAATATTATTTATCACCATTCATAATGAAGCACTAATAAAACCTATATGTCATATACCAATTTAATTGGCTTTTATATTAAACTTTTTTCTTATTGAAGTTTAAATATTAAAAAAAATAAAAAAAAAATAAATGCCAATAATTAATAATTATGAATTCCATAGATAACATTAATGTGACAAATAACAAAATTGATTATATAGGAACACAAATAATATAATTATTTCGTGTTGACTGCAACATAAAGTACAATTTAATGAGTCCATTTATGCGGCCTTCTTACTTGTCTATAGCTGTTTATACATACGATACATCCTACGTGTATTTGCACTTAAGAATCCTATTATCATGCAAACAAAAAGAAAAAATCCTCATCAAATAAAACCACATATAAGTAAAAGAAGGAAAAAGAAAAAAAAAAAAACAATCGATTTGAATACAATTTAAGCTTTAATTAATTTTTTAATTTGTTGCATATTGATTTAATTTTAAATTTAGTCAAACAAATTAGTAACAGACATATCGAGAAACTTGTAGTAGCTAGAGTCTAAGAGGAAAAAAAAAATTAAGTGACAAAACTATTATCAATTTATTTAGCAAAATTAAAAACTAATATCCAATAAATTAAAAAGAAATTAAAAACCTAAATAATTAATTTTAAAAATTAAGAATTTAATACACAAAATCTAAAAAATTAAAGTGCAATTAAATCCAAAATTAATTAAGCAAATCTGAGAAGAATAATTAATATCACTAAAGCTCAAGGAAGTGAATTACACAAAAAGACTATAGTGTAATTTTTATGTTTGGAGTTTAAGTATAAAATTTTGAAAAATATACTCTATTATAGATTATTCTATTATGGACAAATATTATTATGTTATGGATTAATAACACTAGTCTATAATGGAATAATATTATAAAATCCATAACGGAGTAATATTTGTCCATAATAGAATAACATTATCTATAATTAAATAATATTTTTTAAAATTTTATGAAAAATCCAGTTGGATTGTATAATTTTTTCTAATTATAATGAAATTGCAATTGCACGTTAGCTTTTTTATTTTTATTTTCCTTTCTTTTTGATAAAATTGTACGGTAGCTTTATAATGTTATTTTTATAAATGTTCTTAATATTTATCACAAACTTTTTGTTTTGTTTTTTTTTTTTGTTGCCTCTTTGCGGTTGAGTTTTATTCCAATTTGAAATTTGTCCTTTATATTTTATATTCTATGCTCTTTGTCCTTTATATTTTATATTCTATGCTCTTTGGCATCTCAACTATCAAAAAATTCAATAATAATTTAACTTCTAACTCCGTTAGTTTTTCCCGTTAGATGGCATTTGAATATTATGTGAACATTTATTTATTTTTCAAAAAAGTATAATGGGCAAATCAAATATTTTTTTTCTTCTTATGAGTCATCACTTTGACTTAGAAGTGAGTGATAACTTAGAAAACAAGTAGAAGAAAAAGAGTTACTTGATTTGCCCAATATAAATCCGTTTTTTCTATAAAAGAAAAAAAAAAGATTCACTTGATCATCACGGGCCTTCTAATGGTAAGAAATGAACGGAAAGATTAGACCGACGGAGCAAAAAAATTGATAGTTTAAAAATATACATAGTAAATATGAAATACATAAATAAATTGTAAATTGATATAACGTTCATACAGTATAGGTGTAAAAAGTCTACTTTTTTAATAAATGTTTAATGACATATAGTAAAAAGTCTACTTTTTTTATAAATGTTTAATGATATGTATACTGGATAATATTATACATATATTATGAATTCATAAATTTATTTTATATGGGGCAGGTTCTTCGAAAGCATGCAGAACCTCTTCTTTGCGTGCATGTGACGGGTTCTTAGGCACGCAATCATCCGCCACGTGTTAACATAATCTGATTTGAAAGTCTTTTTTTTTTTTTTGAAATGTGATTTGATAGTTTCACCCTTCAATTTTTCCCTGAGGAGATAGATAGTTTAGTGTACGTGGCATTATTTGGAAACTAAATATATCGCTTGGAGATCGATCAAATTGTCTATCTTTTACTTTCTTACCCTATATCCCATAAAAATATATTTGTTTACTTGTGCTGCCGAAGGATTTGGTATTCTGTAATCAAAATAAAATAAGAAAAATATATAATTATATTTAAAACAAAAGGATAATACTATTTTTCCGTAGGAATAAAATAAGGATGCTTTGACTGTATAATACTAATAATTGGTTACAATTTTAGGAATAATTAATTAAGATATGTACCCAAAAAAAGGAATAATTAATTAAGACCTTTAATTTTGTTTTTGTTGTTATATATATATATATATATATATGTTTGGGTAAAAATACAAAATTGGACAAAAATTAAGAGGCAACATTCATGGTGTAAAAAAATAAAATAAAAATATTATCAACCATCAAGAATCAAATTCACAATTGTTGATATAATTATTCATGACCGTTATGATTAAAATGTAACTTATCAGCATTTAAATTATTTTAATAGTTAAAATTTAATAATGTTTTGGTGACTATATGAGATTGGTAAAATACTAAAATTATAAAAGAACTAAGTAAAATATATATTTAAATCTCAGTTCTTAAATCAATCCAATTATAAGTAACATTTTAATTATAAAACGGTCAAAATATCCTTATAATATAATTTATATATATGTATATTATAAAGTAATATGAAGGAGTATTTTTCAACTCAAATAAATTATATAGAGGAAGTTGAAGGACATATCTGTCATTCGCAAAATTAAGATGGTCACGTTTGTTACCCGATGGGAGGAAGTGTCCCAATTATCTTGATCAGCCAAACAAAAAGTGTTCGAAAAATTAAAAATAAACAAATATAATTAACGACATGTGCAAGGTGAAACTAGATTGTGTATAAATAGTAGGCACTATATCTTTTGTCAAAGCAAAGAGAGATATTAATTTGAAGGAAAACAGAAATGGGTAGGTCTCCTTCTTCTGACGAAAATGGTGTGAAGAAAGGTCCTTGGACTCCTGAAGAGGATGAAAAGCTTGTCCAATACATCCAAAAACATGGCCATGGAAGTTGGAGAGCCCTCCCTAAGCTTGCAGGTTTATACATAAATTTTATTATTCTTATTATCTTTTTTCATTCATTCTTTTTCTTTTCTTTCTAATTTTTTTTTCTTTCTTTGTTGGGATCTTTTTAGGTCTGAACAGATGTGGCAAAAGCTGTAGATTAAGGTGGACAAATTACTTGAGGCCTGATATAAAGAGAGGCAAATTTTCTCACGATGAAGAGCAAACAATTCTTCATCTCCATTCCATCCTTGGAAACAAGTACTGTATAGTTTGCTATACCTCTCTAAACTTTCATTAATTTTCTTTTTTTTCTTTTTTTTTTTAATTTCTACTTCATATGCTTTTATATACAAGATGGTCAGCAATTGCAACACACCTACCGGGCCGTACAGACAATGAAATCAAGAATTTCTGGAACACCCATGTGAAGAAGAAGCTAATTCAGATGGGTTTTGACCCAATGACCCATCAGCCAAGAACTGACCTATTTTCAAACTTGCCTCAGCTTCTGATCTTGGCCAACCTAAACGCCATCTTTGATCATCATTCACTGGCCGAGGCTGCTGAGTTAGCCAAACTTCAAGTCCTTCACCATCTTCTCCAGTCGCCAACTTCCACTCAAAATCAAAACTACAACAATCCAAATGCAGACATGGAGGCTTTTAGTTCGCTTATGAATTCGGTTGCTGATCTTCCCAATAATAATATCTCAGAAAATCCGATTTTGTTAAAACAGTCCCGGGTGGTGGATAACATGGTTAATCCAGCTGATTCATTATTTTGTGTTGAATATGATCATAATATTAATAATTCATCTCAACCTCTCCACCAGGATACGACCTTATTATCTGACGTGGACCCACCACAAGATCAAGTCCCTTTCACTTCTCAACCATCTTTGAATAATAGAAGTGGAATAGTTTTAAGCGAATTAGATAATAATTCAAATTATTTTCCAGAGGAGTACTACTCTTCGTGGTCTCTGCCATCTTCAGTATCGAATATGAGTGACCACGAGACCACCTCCATCAATAGCAACCATGGGGATGCCAGTAGCTCCACATATGGAAATGGAAATGCCTCTTCGGATTGGCCTACTTATAATCATCTTTTTCTTCATCACGACTCTTTCGTGCATGGCATTTCCTAGTTCGTTACATGGGTTTTAGAGGTTTATATGTATGTATATATGAATATATATAATATATTGTTGTTGCATATATTCCCACATACGTACGCATGTACACAGCGTGTGTATATATATACATTGAGCATGTATTTTTTTTTTTATAATTATATATGGAACTTATCAATAATT
>QANX01004671.1:0-50453 GCA_003254975.1 Ochetophila trinervis
AAAATTTATTAAACTGATTAATAATTAAATAAAATTAATTATTATCAAAATAGATCGATCCGATAAACATCTATATCTACCAGTCTTAAAATTCCAAATTTTTAAAAGAAAAAAAAAATAATAAGAAAAAGACATGACAACCGGGCAACTGAATCGAAACGGCGACGAATAGGGGGAAAAAGCAAAACAAAAAAAGAGAGGAACAGGGGTATAATCGGAAAATGGAACAAGTGAGGCATCAAAAAGATCTCTCAGATTTCCCTAATCCCCACAGTCAGAGAGAGAGAGAGAGAGTGTGTGTGTATTTGTGTCTTTTGTTTCTTCGTGGATTTGCTTTGCGTTGCGTTGCGCTACCTCAACTCCTCCAAACACACAGAATTCCAGAGATCCGAGGAGTTTGGAAAAGAAACTCTCTCTCTCCGACAACCCTTCTCGCAGGATTCGATAACTTTCAGGTACTCCCCCACTTTCACTTTGGCTTCTCATCGACCGCTCTGCTCTTTTTCTTTTTTATCTCTGATTCTGGATTCCTTGCTTTTCTATAGCTTGTCTTCTTTATCGGGGTTAGATCGATTATTTTTTTCCAATACATAAAACACGGGAGAATACGCTGTCAATTTTAATTTTTTTTTTTTTTTTAGCTTTGAAATCATTATTCATACTCTGAATTTCGATCACTCGCGGAGAATAGGGCATTTCTGTATGAGATATAGTTACATTGTTTCCACACTTAATTGAGTTGGTTTTGGGTGAAGCCCTTTAGTTTACAAAAGTCCGATCTTTATTTGCTTACTATTCGTGGGAGGACCTCTTCCTATGTTACGCTGTGATGTTTGGACCTTTTTTTTTTTTTTAGTATATGAGTTTTGTGGAATAGGTAGTAAGGATCGGGATTGGGATGTTTGAGCAGGCTATAACTAGACTATTAGACGTTATAAAGCAAGCTTTAAAGCCTCCTAAATTATAGGACAAGTTTCAGCACCTGCTTCTACAACTCCTAATGTATACTTGCAGGTTCGCCTATGCATATATGTGTACGGGCTTTGTGCAAAAGTATGTGGACGTTTTTACCATTTGACTGGAACTTCTTTTATTTTCCTTTCTGCTTTTTCTCTTTATACGAATAAGGGTTTAATAATACTTCTGAAATTGTAATTTTACAATTCGTCATATAGTTGCTGTGAGTTTTCATTGAACTCACTCCTTGCAATGGGAAAACTGGACCGTAGTTTGCAGGTTACACAGTGTGATTTTAAACATTAACAAAACGCAGATAAATTTCTTTAACTATTAAATTTTGTTGATTTTTTAATCAAAGTAATGTATTTTGGAGTTTAATGTATTCTCTCTCTATCTGTAGTCATGGCAGGTTTGGGAGCAGAAGGATCCCAGTTTGATGCTCGTCAATATGATGCAAAAATGAATGACTTGCGAGTTTCTTTGCCTTATGTCCCTGTTGTTTCTACTCATAAATATATTGCTTATGACATATCTTTTGATTTCCAGTCACAAAATCTCATTCTTGGATTAATGAATTGATGGTATACAGACTTGGCAGTGATGGGCAGGACTTTTTCACATCATATGATGAGGTTTATGATAGTTTTGACTCTATGGGATTGCAAGAGAACCTACTTAGAGGCATCTATGCATATGGTACATTGAATCATGTCATATTTCATTTACTTTTCTTGTTGGACGTTAAAGATTTTTATATATGGTACGTAATGTAACTTCTTGTCAAGAAAGTTAGGTAATAGAGTGCCTCCCGGGATGAATTTAGTTTTAGCATTTCTGGAGAATTATAACCTTTCTTTTTAACGTTTTTTGGCTATTTTGATGTGGCTAATTTGTTTTCCATAATCAACAATGGTGGCCATGAGTTATTTCTCTTTTTAGACATGCAATGAATGGTTTAGCATTAGTTGATATGAAATTTATGCCATTTCGCACTATGAAGGATTTATCCTGTAGTGTGGTTTGTATATTATATTTTCTGTGAATGTGAATCATCATTTTGAGGAATTGGAAAACTTATAAGCTGTTCCAAATTTTGAAGGTTTTGAGAAGCCCTCTGCAATTCAACAAAGGGGGATTGTTCCCTTCTGCAAAGGACTTGATGTGATTCAGCAAGCACAGTCTGGAACTGGAAAAACAGCTACTTTCTGCTCTGGGATTTTGCAGCAGCTTGATTATGGGTTAGTTGAATGCCAAGCGTTGGTTCTTGCTCCAACCAGAGAACTGGCTCAACAGATTGAGAAGGTTATGCGTGCATTAGGTGATTATCTTGGTGTCAAGGTTCATGCGTGTGTAGGTGGCACTAGTGTTCGTGAAGATCAGCGCATTCTTTCTAGTGGAGTACATGTTGTTGTCGGTACGCCTGGTCGTGTGTTTGACATGTTGAGGAGACAGTCACTTCGCCCTGATTACATTAAGATGTTTGTGTTAGATGAAGCAGATGAAATGCTTTCACGAGGTTTCAAGGATCAGGTCCTGACTGTTCTTTTTGTTTGTATATATATTGATTTGATGCACCTGGATGTGGTATTCATTTGTAGGGACAGTATCTGTACAACAAATTACATGGAAGAGATTTACTATTCTACGATTGCACTATCTCTTGTGTTTATATTTGGTGCTTTGCTTTATGGTCTTGTGTATTAACAATCTTAATCTTACTTTCAGATCTATGACATTTTCCAGCTGCTACCACCAAAAATTCAGGTTGGGGTTTTCTCTGCCACAATGCCACCTGAGGCTCTTGAGATCACTAGGAAGTTTATGAATAAACCTGTGAGGATTCTGGTGAAACGTGATGAGCTCACCCTTGAGGGTATCAAGCAGTTCCATGTCAATGTTGACAAGGAGGAATGGAAGCTGGAGACACTGTGTGATCTTTATGAGACATTGGCAATTACCCAGAGTGTTATCTTTGTGAACACTAGGCGCAAGGTCGATTGGCTCACAGACAAGATGCGTGGCCGAGATCACACAGTTTCTGCCACCCATGGTGACATGGACCAAAACACTAGGGACATCATCATGAGGGAATTTCGGTCTGGCTCCTCTCGTGTGCTCATAACTACTGATCTCTTGGCCCGTGGCATTGATGTGCAGCAGGTTTCTTTGGTGATAAATTATGATCTTCCAACACAGCCAGAAAACTACCTCCATCGAATTGGTCGTAGTGGACGATTTGGGAGGAAGGGTGTTGCAATTAATTTTGTCACCAGGGATGATGAGAGGATGCTGTTTGACATCCAGAAGTTTTATAATGTTGTAGTTGAAGAGCTGCCGGCAAATGTTGCTGATCTCCTTTAAAAGGGTTTTTGTTGGGTGTGGTAAAAGGCTTTTTATTTGGAAGCCGTAAGTGTTATCTTCCATCTCGTAGGTGTAAGGGCCTTTATTTAGCATTGGATTGAACTTGCCCTGGAAACGTGGGATGAGGGTCCCTGTGCATTTGAGATGGGCTCCTATTCCCGTTTGGGTGCAGAAGAAACCAATATTATTACAAATTTTGTTGCATGATTTTGTATTTTTAGTGTCTGAGACAAATCTGTAGAATGTTGTCTGGATTGAAATCGTTTGTCTGAAACCTGGTTTTTATCTGTATGAGAGGGAATATTTAAGTTTCAAAAGTGTGTGTTTATGTTAGGATACCGCAGTTGCTCCTTTTGCTCGTTGAATTGCGCCTTTACATCTGTTCTCTACTTTCTCTCTCTCTCTCTCTCTCATGTAAAAACACTTCATGTTCTAAGCCATTCTCTCCTATGGCTAATTGTTTAAGAAACACCCTGTTCTCTGCCACCAAAAGTTTGTCTGCATTCCTTGGTAAGTTGGGCATGCGTTTTCCCGTATTGCCTGCTTATAAAAATGTTTGGTTCATCTTGTGCTTAGTTTTGGTAGTCTCTGTACCTTTTGTGTAGAGGGAGCGTAGGAGAAGATTGATATCTCAATATGCTTTTAACCCAGAGATTGGAAGCTATATTCGTATGAGAAAGGTAAGAAACGATTTGTGAGGTGAAAGTATTCGATCAGCAACGAGGGACTGGTACCCATACAACCATGCTCATTTGGCATGTGCAGATGCAAATGTTAAGGGTGTTAAGGTTTTTCCAAAAACACTGAATATCGGCATGACTTACATCAACTCCACCAAACTCTTGGACCATTTTTATCATTCGAAATGCTTCCCATACGGATGAGGATCTGATTTCACAAGAAAATTATTCAATGCAACCTCCTTTTGAGGTTCTTTAATTGAAATTTCAAAAATAGTGTTGCACTATAAAAAGCTCCGTTTTCACAAGCTTATCCAAAAAAACAAGGGATCAGTTTCTTTTTATTTATTTAAATTTTTTATTTGGTTTTTTTCATGATTATATGGAGACGTGGTAAACAGAAAGTTCAGTACGGTGGGAATTAAGCAGACAAAAAGTATTGATTTTCATGGAGTATCAAATTGTGCAGAAAGCACATAATATGTTTAACCAAAAATTGGTTGCTGTTGCATTAGTTGAAAAAATATATTGTATGTCTTTTCTTAAGATCCATTCAGCGAAAAAAGAAGAAGAAAAGAGAGAGAGAGAGATTAACCAAAACTGAGGTGAAAAAGAGACAATAATGGCCTCAACAAACTGTCAGCCTGTCCGGACTTTCTAGTCTTGTGGTCAAGTAGATGCGTTATATCTTGAAGATCACAAATTAAAAAAAAAAAAAAGAAAACTGTCAGCCTAAAACCTTAAAACAATGAATTTTAAATATACAAAATTTAAAATTAAATGCAATTTCACTTCAATAATTTTAATATTTAATTTTTCAATTTGTTACAGTTTAGATTTTTATTTTACTTTTGAGATTGATATTAAATTATATTAATTTTCAAAATAAAAAAAATACTAAAATGCAAAATATTAAAATTATTTTTAAAATATTATACTTTGTACTCTTTATTATTAAGAAAACAAAAATTATTACAGATCACCCAATTTATAAGGATTTATATCAGATTTTAAACTAAAAAAATATTAAAAATATAAATTTTTTAAAATTTTACACTTTAATCTTTTTTAATTTGATATTTAATACAATTTAATCTTAGCCACATGAAAAAACGGCTGTTAAAGTTTGTTAGAAATCAAAATGGTCCAAATTTTAACATATTTTAAAATCAAGAGCCGAAATTGTAGAGATTAAAAAAGTTAAAAGTTTAATTTGTAAAATTTAAAAATCGCAAGTATCAAAATAAAATTACCACCAAATTTTAAAATATCATAATATAAAAATTCAAAATTTTACTTATCATAATATATATCTTAAAATTATGTTCTTTAAATATAAATTTTCCTACGAAAGTTAGAATTCACTTTTTTATTTTTTTTATTTTGGTAAATAAGTTAGAATTCACTCCATATTGTTCATTTCTAGCCAATTAATTAATATGTCTTATGGGTCCACCAATTATCCTCTGGCGCACGTATACAAGGATTAGGACCAAACCAAAATGGTCAAATCGTAAATCTTGTTGACCAACTTTTTTTCTTTTATGTAGTAGATTCCAACATCGTAATCCATGGCCAAATCCCACCGTTCCAAGTATGTTTTTTTTTTTGGTGAAAAAAAAAAAATGAGCTTGTACTTCGGATGAAGTTTCCACATTTATCCAACTTTATCCTCGGATGAAGTCCAGCTTATAGACACCAAATTTAATTGAATTCGCTGATTCACCTACCAATGCTAAAACAAACAAAAGCTCTCTCATTTAATCCACACAAAAAAAAGGTTTTGTATATACAAGCAAAACATGCTCCTTTACCAGTAGATATAGTATTGAAGAACATTCAATATCCATAACTTAATTCCTTGGGAAAAAGGACTAAGAAAATCCAAACTTCAACCAGGCCTCCATTGCATAAAGAATAGAGTATAGACAGATGGTTTTGATGTTTTAAAATTTATTGTCTGCAAAACTACTGAAGAAGCGGTGAGTGTTGGCCGGTGGACTTTTATGCATGAGAGCTCTGTTGGATGAGCTAGCTCCATGCAAGGCATGTTTTCTAGGTGCTTCTTTACTATAATGCTGTGATTAGTGGTAGCACCAAATTTTTAAAAGAAAAAAGAAGAAAGAAACGATTAATAAATGTATCCTTTATGCATTCAATTTTCAAAATAAATGAAAGGGAAAAGAAGACATATGCCTTGTAAAATGTATGTTCACACAGCTTCATCAACTGACCAAATATATATATATATATATAAAAAAGTTCTAAAATAAAAATATGTTATTTTACTAAACTAAAACTGTCACTGATTATATATTATCAGTCACAAATTTAAAATTTTCGTCATCAATATTATATATATATATATATATATATATATATATATATATATATATATCTTTCAAGGGTCACTCACTTGGGTTTCATATTGTAGGCTAGAAATGTAGGTGCCTTACAAGGGGTCTTATTACAGGACAACTATGTAAAATAATTGTACTGAAATAACAAAACATCCATAAATAAAATAATGTTGTTCGTAAATAAAGTAACATTATGTATAAATGAGATAACATTATTCATAAATAAAGTAATATTATAAAATTCGTAATGAGGTAAAGTTATTCATAAATGAGGTAACATTATCCGTAAACAGAGTAACATATTAATATTACCCCATTAAAATTTTTGTTATTTCATTTATAAATAATGTTAAATTATATGAATTTTGATAAATGTTATTTCATTTATGAACAATATTACTTCATTTACAGATAATGTTATCTCATTTAAAAATAATATTATTTCATTTATGAACGATGTTACTTTATTTATAGATGTTGATTATTTTAATACAACTATCTTATATAGTTGTACTGTACAAAATCTACCTTACAAAGTGCCGAAATATTTGACTATGATAGGGGTTACATATTATCAATCTATGTCCAGTACTGGATAAGAAAATCAATATCAAATTGAGCGGCACGGCAAGCTAGAGGTCCAAATTCCAGCATGTTCCTATTTGATAAACTGTTTATATAATTTCCAATTAAGGCTTTGCAAAAAGCCTTAGCCACGCATAAGATATGAAAACCATTTTATGACCGTACAAACTCACAATTTCGTCAAACCAACTTCTTGTTATCAAAATTCACAGCCGGCTTTTGTACTTAATGGTGGTCAGCCATTGAAAAGCTCTCAGAATCTCGATCTCTCGCAAGATTTCTAATTCTAATTCTAATTCTTCAAGGAAGGTGGTCAATCTAATTTCTAGCGAATCAAATACGTTGCGTTAACGCTTAAAACACTCCATTGAAATTTGGGTAAACCAGAGTTCAAAAATGTTGTTAATCCAAAAATTAAGTAAATAGGAAAAGTCAATAAAGACAATTACAACAATTGTGGGTCCGTCTATTCTACCTTTGCCGATTTGGTAAATAAATGAAAAATATAATTGTTGTAAATTTAAAAGGATCCGGTTTTTCTGTCCCCTCTTACTCTTTCCTGTCCCACAATTTACAGTTGAACACGTGGATAAAAAATTCATTTTTTATTATAATATTTTTAATAAAAAATATAGGTAGCATATACATACATATTATTTAAATTTATATAGGATAAGTGTATATTTAATTTAAAATTTATTTTTCAAATATAATGTGCTCATATGTTGTTTATGATAATTCATTAATAATATATTTTATTAAGTATTTTTAATTTTTAAATAAATTAATGTTTTAAGAAAAATTTTACTGTTTTGAAAATTTGATAATATTTGTCAGAGTTTCTAGAAGTATATATTCATTTTGACAATGTCAAAACTATGTTAGTTCAGACATTCATTATAAACATTAGCATTGAAGATCATTTTTTACAAACGATATTTATATTTATTTATATGATATATAAATTTAGTAATTTATATTTTATTAGAGACGTTATTGGTTTTTTCCCATTATCTCTCTCCTTGTAATTGCTTTTTCTTGGAAAAAAAATAATAAAAACAAAAAAGTTAGGTCAGTCTCAAAACTGTTTATCTTTATTAAGTTTATTCAGTCGACTATTTATCTTTATCAAATTTTCATATTGAATAAATATTAAAATAAATAAATAAAAATAAAAATATTAAATTGATAAAAACTAATTTAATTTTTTTTCCTCACCGTTTCTTAACAAGCGACAATCTTGCCCACGTCATCCAAACGTTCCTTCTCAACTCACAACATCAGAAAATGGAGTAAACTGATAAACCACTATTCATTTTAGCCCGATCAAATCCAAACAAAATCCTGATTTCCAAATAATAAAATATATATATATATATATATTACAGGCATAACCCTCAAATTATAACAAACGGTGTTTTACAGGTTAGCAATTTCAAAAAAAAATTTGAAATTTTTTAAACTAGAACCAGTTTAGTATATCGGTATCTATATTTTAAAAAATGATTTCCTTTTTTTGTGCTTTTTGAAAACAAGAACTTTGTGGGCTCAAGGCCAAACTGGTATAGTGAATAAATTGATTAATTTTCTTGGTCAATGGAGAAAATTCCCAATAGACGAAAAGTTAAAAAATAAAAAATAAAACACGCAGTAGACAGAATGATTCCCCGAACAACACGCCATCTGATGAAAAATTAAATAAAATAAACTTTTAATTAAAATAATAATAATAATAAAATTATAAAGCCAAAGCCAACGAAAACCGGAGCCTTTTTCATAAATGTATCGGACCCTACCAGGCTAACATATTATTTCAAAATTCCTAATAATTTTTCCTCTCAATCTTTCTGCCACCGCCATGGAAGACTATAACAGATCAAAGTCGTATTCGCATGGAGGCGGGATGATGCAGATGGAGACCTACTATGGACCACCCGGAGCTCCAAGGAGCTACAGTACTTCTTATGCACAAACCCAGATTGGTTACACAAACAGAGACAACAAGTTAAAGAAAGGGAAAAGCACTTCTGGGTCTTCTTCAAAGTCTTGGAACTTCACTGACCCTGAGTTTCAGCGGCAGAAGAGGGTCGCTGGCTATAAAATGTATTCTGTGGAAGGCAAAATGAAGGGCTCCCTCAGGAAAAGCTTCAGGTGGCTCAAGGATAAATACACCCAAGTGGTTTACGGATGGTGGTGATTGGTCCTCACTTGGTGTTGTGGTGGGTATTCTTCATTTTGTCCTATATTTTTGTTTTGTTAAGTTTTGATTGGCAACCACGAAAATCACTTCTGAAGGAAAATTTTAGTATAACGGGTTTTGATCGTAAGTTCATGGTAATTGTAAATTGGGTAAAACGATTACTCTGTTGCTTCCTGGGTGTGTGTGTTTTTTTTTTCTGGGTTTTAATTATATTCTTATACCCTTTATAATTTTAGTAGTTTTAGGTGAAATCTACTTTGTTAAGCTTAATGTTTAGTGATTTTGCCTCTGGTTTGTGTGATAATTTCTTGTACCATTTTAATCTTAAAGATGTAAGACCGATTGGCGAGAGCATGGTGTCAGGAAAATCCACTTAGTTATGGGATTGTCGAGATGATTGATTAAATATATGTTTTCAAGGGAAATTTCGCGTTATTATTATTGATCACCAATAAGAAATAACTAAACCATCGAATACTCTTTTTCCACAAATTGGAAATTTCAAATGGCCCTTTTAATATACTAAAAGCATTTGTTAAGAAAAATTATTGGTAGTTACTGAGGCTTTCTTCTTCGGATAGATGCTTAATTGTACTAGACTTAATTAAACATCCAATATGTCCATTTCCAAAATGCTTTACCATATAAATGCACTTCCATTCCTTTTGCTTTGAATTTTTTCAAAGATCCAACCTGCAATTAATTTCCATAAGCTGTGGTCCAAATGGCGTGGGATAACTCTGTTGCTCTAATGCATTTAAAGATTATTTGCTGCAACTGAACAGACAATGAATGAGCATGAGTAGCACTCTACAATTGCGTGATAAACATATCAGGACTTTGAATTCTTCACTTTTTTTCTATTTGTTCATATATTTTCAATGTGTGAAGTAATATTTGGCTAATAAAAAGGTTCATGAATATTTTGCGTTCCTTAAAACTATAGCCATTTGCACTGGTTGGTGATATCTCCATCTAGGAATGAAAAAACATCCATTTCCATAACCCACAAGTTTGCAACATTTATCATGAATTTGTTATCATGTTTGATTAGCGTAATTGTGTGTAAGGCCGCTTAGCATCTGCAATAACTTTTGTAAAGCTTTGCAGTCAATTTGATACTTACTCCCTATTACCACTACTCAAGGTTCTTGCTTCTCCTGTGGAGTACCTTTGGAATCATGTCCTGTGAACTGTGTAGACTGGTGCTCGTATGTGATTTTGGCCGGCCTTAAATATCTGATTTTGGATTATTTGGTCTTGAGAATCGAAAGAGACTGAGTTTTAGCACCAGTACTACTTAGATGAACCAAGTAGGGAGTTAAGTGTATATGGAAGTCTAAATTTCTCTGTTTTCACTTCTGAGGCGGATGAACTAGTGAATCAAATCTCAGGATATTATTCTGTTCTGTCCATTTTGATCCTTTAGAAGTTTAATTTTTTGAATTTCGAGAAACCCAATGTGCTTGTAGTCTTCAATATTATTATATTATTCCCACACTTTGTAATTGAATAGAGGGATTTCTAATCATCTCCATTTTGTCGCTTTCTGTTAGTACTGTTGAGAAATTAACCACCTGCCATTTGAGCTCTGATAGGCCAAATTATCGATGATAATTATATATTCAGTATCACACCTCTATTTGGCATATTATTTATGTATATTTTTGTACTCTCTCCATGGATATACAGAGGAAATAAACATAATGTTCCTTGGTTTTCACAATCAATTCGGATTCCTCTTGTAAATGTAAAAGTTCTCTTGGTACGAATCAAGATATGTGGGTTTTCAAAAATATTTCTATTTAATTAATAAGATTTTTTCTTTTTTGAAGATTATTAAGTTCGTTTAAAGGGATATTTTGAACTGGCCATAAATACTATCATCTTCCTGGTCAGAAAATTGAATTTGGTCTATCAGCGGGTATTAGTAAGTTTCATGCGTGTGGTGTCGTCCCACTACTGCAACGAATGAAGAGAGTGAAAGTAGTTTCATGGTAAACGTAACGTGGTTGGAGGACGAGGAGGGGTATGAATAATAGTGGATGTTCCCCATTGTTTGACAGCACTACTGCGTACTCGGTCCCCTATAAAAAGTTTGACCGTCCATAATTATAATTGCTCGTTGCAAGTTGAAGTTGGTGCTAATTATAAGTGGAAGACACCAAAAAAATTAAAAAATTAAAAATGTTAACAGTAAGTTGGATTATATATTGGTGGGCAACACTCGTACTAAATTGCTAAATTAAATCAAATTAAATTGTCAATTTCGGTTTGAGTTTACTTATTAATCAGTCTGATTTGGGTTGCCATGCTAAAAAATTTATTATTACAGATTTGAGTTGGAGTTGAGAGAAAAATTAAGTCTCACCCAATCTAAATCCAAGCGATACATAGATAAAAAATAATAAAATATATATATTAATAAAGATATAAATATTTGTAATGTGTTTGTAGACTTGTAGTTATATGTTATATTGAGTTTTTGATTTGTAATATTTTTATTTTATTTTAGTTATTATGTTGATATTTCACTTTATTGTGATATTTTTTATTACTTTAAGTTTAATATGAAAAATAAAAAGTTGTTGCTGTTTTAAAAGTAAAAATAATTTTGGGTCAGAATTGGACTTCAACTTTTACTCATAAAATAAAAAATTTTAGCCTACTCAATCAATAATCTAAACTAAAGCAAACCAAATCGATAAAAAATAATTTGGTTTTATCAATGTTATCGGTATAATTTAGTAAATGATTGGAAAAAATTAAAATGATTAATTTGGTTAAAAATCCTCCAAAAACCAAAACGACTCTAACCCAGCCCACCTCTAAATTGTGTAACATTATGCTTTGTAAATTAGGAATAGGCAGTACCAGGAATCCCGGCCCCATTCAATTTGCAGTTGCATTGACTCAATTTCAATTGAAAGTTTCTATCTGAATATCAAAATTTTTAAATAAAAATATTTGAAAAAATAGTAAAATTTTTAAATTTAACCAAATTTGACCAGTTGATGGAGTGTGGATTGCACTTTGACTTTTTATGAGCTTTAGATTTTGGATTTGATTGTGATACCGGTGCGTACAGTTTATCGATATGAGTCCGTAGATTAATAGTACGCTTGATTCAGAACTAATACCGCCAAATTATTTATTGGGTGATGAGTTATGCTGCTATTTTGTTTACTTGGGCGAATGATTATGTCACCAAGCTGGAATTGCCAAAAATATGATATTGTGTATACGTTTATAAATATATAAAAGGACAATAATTTTTCACATAAAAAGTTATTACCTGCACGGTATAAAATAATTAGTTCACATATATGTATGTGGTTTTTCACCGAGAAGTTAATGGTTAGTTTATCTGCCTGGTATATATATGATATATTCATATATATACGTCTTGTGGCTTTTCACTAAAATGTTCTTCATACATGGTCATTACCCTTTTTAAATGATTTAGAAAGTTTTGATGAAACTGAAAATAATTAAAATATTATTAATGAGAAACGTATCAAGTGCTATATGTGCATTTTATTTTGATTGTTCAATTTTATTGATGTTTTCATGAAGTATTGTTCTTGTGAAATAGAAGTTGGATGAACAATGTTTTTGAGCCTATCAAGTATTTTTTGATGATGATTGAACTTTTCTTACAAGTGGATATGAGCATGTTTTAACTTTTTAATGGGAAGCAATAATAATTTAAAAGCTTTCCTTGGGATAATTAAAGTTTATTTATGAAAATATGTATCTTAATTATACTTGAAAGCAATACTAGTTCTTTTTGTTATATATATTCATATATACTTTCTTTTGCTTTTATACTTGGAAGGCTAATGAACATAACTTTGGTAGGGAAAGCATGTCCATATAATGATTGAATTAGTTGATGATTTTATGATGGACTTGTATATATTGGGATTTGTTGATACGTAACATTGAGAATATGGTTATGAGACGTTAAGATTGGATATGGTGGAAATGATGAGGATGTTATTGAGATGTGGTCATGGTTTTGAATATGTCTATATTTGGAATATTATAAAAAAATTGGGACAATTTCAAATATACTTCTTGACTTTTAGTATAATTCCAAATACAATTTCATTGTTTCGTATAATGCATAAACATCCCTTATGGAGTTCTAACTTAACACTACTGTCAATGTCAGAAAACATCCCTTATGGAGTTCTGACTTAACACTACTGTCAATGTCAGGTCCCTGTTAGATGGTAAAATATCCAAAATACCTTATATTGATTAAAATAATAATAAATTTATAAAAATTGAAAAAAAAATTTGAAATTGAAATTAAAATATTTTTTATTCACTAGTCTCTCTTCTCCCTCTCCTCTCTCTCTCCTTTAATTTTTTCTTTCTCTCTCTCCTATGTTTCTCTTCTTTTTTTTCCTCTCTTCTCCCGATTTCTCTCCCTTTGAATGCTTAGCCAATGCTAAGTGGTTTTTCCAATTTTCTTTAGAATTTTCTATTGAATTCTGAAACTCTTAGCCAATGCTAAGTGGTTTTTCATTTTCCAGTTTTCCAAAAAGGAAGTATCAGGTGTAGCTTCGAAATTTTGGATGGACTTTGAGAGTAACCATATATCATTACTCTTTTTCTTTTCCTATGACTATAGGCATTTTCTTTTCTGCTTTTCAATTTCAAAAGCTCATTTTTATTATATTCATTAAAAAAGATTTTAATTTTTCTTTGTATATATGTTCTTGAATATGAAATTTTTTTTTTGATCCCGAACTACCCAATCTTTGTTTATCCTAAATATTGACAAAATTTCTCTATCAAACACTAAACTTTAAAACAATACTTAAAGCTCTTTAACCCAAATTCACATTAATTGATTGTTTAGATTTGAAAACTTAAGAAACCAAAGTTTTTATAAACGTTAATATCCGAATGATTTCTTTTCTTGGGCTTATATTTTTCTACTATAATTGGCCAAATTGATACCGGAATATGAAAGAAAATTGAATGAGGATCAAAACCCCTCAAACGGCGACAAAAATGGAGGCCAATCGAGTGAGATAAAAGTTCGGGTCATGAAACGGGTAGTGCAACCCGCAAACCTGAAAAACAGGTCGTGCAAAACTGGCTAGAGGTAGGGGATGATGACGTCAGCATGAGCATTTTGCTGACATCATCTTATGATAATATGAGAAAAAAATTAATTTAAAAAAAAATTATATTTGTTAAAAGATCAATTTACCCTTTTGTCGTTAATTTTAACAGCTTCTTTTTTACAGTGAGGGGTGTTTATGCATTATACGAAACAATGAGGTTCGATTTTGAATTATACTATACCATAGGGGGTGTATTTGAAATTCTCTCTAAAAAAAATTGTTAATAACTACATGTAGCTTGATCCCTATTAATAAAGATATGTAGGCAGTTTATATTTTAGATTGAGTTCAGCTGCGGAAAATATTAATGATATACTTATTTAAATATAAATTTAATTACTGAAGTGTTGTTATTTTGTGGAACGAAGCGATTGGATTGAATTATGTTTAGAAGTGTGTTTCTTTGTAAGAATTGTAATTATATGTAATTGAAATGTTTCAAAAATATATAAAATGCTGTTGAAATTTTTAATAAAATTTATTACACTATAAAATATTTCTTCTTTTGATTAAATCGTCTTTATTTAATAAATTATAGTGGAGTTACTTGATTGCTTAATGACTTAATAGAAATATTAAATCATGCAGACATGATCTATATGATTTGGGTCATATCAATTTTTATTTTATTAAAATAAAAATTACCACTAACAATGTGTATTAGTGATAAATTTAAATTTTTTATCACTAATAATTTATTTTTAGTAATGATAAATTCAAATTAATAATTAAAAATTAAATTTTTAGTAATAATTTTTATTTTAATAAAATAAATATATATTTATTATAAAAGTACTCTATATTATCAAATTTAATACACATCTCATAATATAATATCTTACATGCTTATATATTTCATGTACTTTTAATTACCAAATATCAAAAGCTTTTCTGTTCCGGGACTTCCCAAATGAATTTTGTCCAGAATAGTGACATATACGACGAGATTTTGAAAATCCATCATCTTTGCGACGTCTTTTCTGTGTCCCAAATCCAAGGTTCACGAAGCAGGCTCGCCAAATCTATATATATATATATTCCATGCATTTTTACAAATTCTGAAGGTGTGATATGTTATGTTAGCAAAAGAAAAATTTTAAAAATGAAATAAAAAGAAAAGAAATAACTTTGATATGGAATTATGAGTGTAACTTTGTTTTAGTAATTAATCAAGAAAATGATTTATGATTACTGGAGATTAATCATAAATTATATTATTAATCTCAGGCTAATATTATTAAATATTAAATGCCCAATGTCCCGATGTCCAATGTCCATTTGCTAAGCTGTAATAGATGTTTGACTTTTCTTAATTTATGTTTTATTGGATTAATAATTAGTAGCTATCTAATTCAAATTGTTGAGAAGGTGATGAATAGTTTGACAAGGTACTGGGACATGGGATTAGGAGTAGTCAACTGAATTTGCGTGGGGTGCAAGTAGAAATAAGGCTTAAGCCACACCTTTTAAATTGCGACTCAAATTGGTTCAAAACATCATCAGAATAAGAGCTAGAAGGTCATCATCATCCGAAATTAGGCTTAAGGTGACATTTTAACTTTTTTCTTTTTCTTTTTTTGGGTGACCAAAACATCATTCCGTACTTTAATTCTACAACAAATTTAATGTTTGATGTATTTTAGGCTATCCTAAGCTTTCTTTTCTGACAGGACCCGACCCGCAAAGATCCTGCCTGCGTGGCTTAATGTTGCCATTAAGCCACAAGAAGTCATGAAAAACCCGCTAAACAAAATTTTAAAGGGGTAAGAATTAACAGACCGAAAAGTTTACTATTGCCGGAAATTTTATTAAAAATTTCGGCAGCATTTCGGCTGTTTCTAACACTCCCCAAAAATGCTAAAAGCTACAAACCTGCAAGAAAACCATTCCTAAAACCAAATTATTCTACCAGCACGCATTTCCACACAATTAGATCACCAAACAGTACGCAACTCAACACTTAAACAAATATATTGTTTAAGTACGGTGTAGCTGCACTCAGTTTAAAACTGAGCTGCCTACATACCCTTTCAACAAGGGATCAAGCTACCTGTAGTTCCGAAAGCATATTTACACAATATGCTACAATCAAACACATACAGCACTTAATCCAAAGAAAATACACAATAAATAAATTTCCACATAATAAAACATAAATTCCACACATCACCCACTAACAAAATTAATATCACAACAATACATTTACAATTCGCACAAACACAATTTATAATGATTAATACACAATAACTTATAATGTATATGCTCAGCAAGCAAAATCATTCCCAAACACAACAATTCAATAAAAATATTCACCGACCCAGTCCACAATTATTTTCATACAACCAATTTACAATTTCAACTAATTTCAACACAATCATCCAACAACTACTTATCTCACAGTAATTATATGCTTCCGTATACATTTCACATAACAGTTCCACATCGCGATTAACACACCATTTGGCCCACGCATTTACGTGTTTAATTCACAGGCCAATTAAATAATATATATATATTCCAAAACCGTTATTAATAATCCCGAAATCCAACCACAGCATCAATTCTATAATTTCAGCACTCAATTCATTCCACAGCAAGCACCACAACATCACCACACATATCTATAACACCAATTAACAACAATTTCTATTTTAACAATTATTAACACCACAGTTCAAACCGGGTAAATTCCGATATTTATCTATAATAGGCAAATTATATACCGAAACGAAGCTCGCGGAGAGTAGGGTGCAACCGAGAACTTACCTCGTCCAACCGCCGCCGGTGGTGGCCGGAAAATGGCCGGGAAGCGGCGGCCGAGCACCCTCAAATCACACAGCCCACACGAGCGAGCTTCGAGACAAACGGAGGCCGAAATTAGTTTCGGGAGGTCCAAAATAGGGGGAAAGGACCGGTTTCATCACCGGAAACCGCCGAGATCCGGCGACCGGAGGAGAAACGGCCCTCGCCGGATCCGTCGTCGTTTCCGGCAAACCGCGGCGTTTCACGGTCAGTCGAGGTTGGGGAAAGAGAGAGGAGGGTCCGGCGAAGCTTTCCCGGGTAGTGGGCCGGCCTGACTCCGCCGGAATCCGGCGAATCGCGGAAAAAGCAGCTGACCGGATTTCTCGCTTTTCCCGACGATCTGGACCCCATCACGGCGAGCCACCGGTGCCAAAGGAGAGAGGAAGTCGGCGGCGTCATTTCCCGGGTGATTTTTCGGCCTGATCTGGCCGGAAATTGGCCATGGCCGGCGAAACAAGGGCGGTCGGAAGCTGCGCGAAGGGGGAGGCTGTCCGCGTGCGTGCCCGCGTGCGTGAGGCGTGTCCCTTGCTTCCAGATCCTTCTGGATAAATTTGTTAAAGGCAGGGGCAAAATAGTAATTTTGCCCTGCCACAGCAAAATTACCAAAATGCCCTTCATGTTATTTCAGCCATAACTTCTCGGTCTTAACTCAGAATTGAGCGTACTACTAGTCTACGAACTCGTATCGACTAGCTCTACGCAACGGTACTATGGTCAAAACCATAGCACACTCACACAAAAAGTCAACCCCGAGCCCTTCCTTGGTTAAACTTGGTCAACTCGGTCAACTTTGAGAAATTTCAATATTTTCCCCGGAACGGGGTGTTACATTTTCCATATGTCCTTTCTTCTGTAGCTCTGGCTCAAATGTATGCTTAAATGTACATGTATATTTATGCATATTAATTTGAACCCCTTTTGAATTGCCCTTTTTCTTATTAGTTTGGAAACATATGGAAGAGTCAGAAGCTTATAATAATTTAACTCTAACAACTAAAGCAGACGAAAGCGTTATCCAAGTCAGAATTGAAGAAACCAAAAACCTGATTCAAAAGTTGAGTCAAGAAAAGTTCGAAATCACCCAGAAAGTAAAAGAGAAAACGGTATTGCCCAAAACGCTCTCTCAGCTGCATAAAATAGAAAGATTAATGAACTTAATTCATTTGCTTCTTGTTAATTACCTAAGATAATCTTATCTAGCTATTTCAAGTACAGTTTGATCCAAACCACATTTGCAATCGATTGGAGAGGCTAAACTACCATGAGGAGGGAGTGAAAGATACAGTGTCTCGGCTGAGGAAGGAACTGGGTATTTTGGAAGCGAGCCGAGACAAACTGCATTTTGCAAACAATGTTTACCAAGAGAAACCCATCAATGCCTCCTTCTCAAAGCGAGAGATCGATAACCATGTAAGAAAAATAACATACTCATATATTGCAGTTTTTGCTCAATCTCACACCTAAAACTGGGTTTATTATTTTGGGGCTAATTGGAATCGATCTGGGAATTAATGGAATATTCAGAAAGTACAGTATAGGATGCTACATGGAACCGACAATATAGCCAAGGAAAAGCAACTTCTAAGAGAGATCAGAGCAGGCCAAGATTCCCCTGAGGACGAAACGTCCTTGTCAATGCAACAGATTAATTATGCAGTAAGATTACCAAACATTAATAATAATTAAACATTAATTAATAGAGCTTGACTGTATGTACTTTTTAATCAAACAGACTTGGTGGGGGTGGCATAGCTCGCTCCGTTACGAAACGGATCAAAATAAAGCCAAAGATCGTCTCAGAGAAATCAAACAGTATGAATGGGATAGAGATAGAACCATTGCCAATGCTGCTGTCAAAGGAAAGATTTGGAACTCTTTGGGCTCTAAAAAAGCCTTGCAAAACCAAATCAAAGTAATAATATATATTAATATGTATTCTCTTTTCAACCTCTTCAGTAGATATTGATTTTTATTTTTTTGTTATAAGTAATGTGCTATTGCTATATGCATTTGTAGGGTCTGAGGACTGAATTAGACGAATCAAGGAAAAGGCATCTGGAAATCAGGGCCAAAATTACAAGTGTGAAAAAAGAATTGAAGGGTGCAGATAAAGAAATAAATTTCTTAGAGAAGCAATTTGCAGATATAGATCGTAAGGAGCTCCAAGCCCGCTTGCTTATTCATGCTCTGTTGAAGGAAATAGCAATGCCTGCCGCACAAGTTGAAGATTATTGTGTTTTTTAATTTCTGTTCTATTTGGCAAATTTTTTTTATTTTTTATCTCAAAAATTGTACCGAATAATTAAAAATAATAAGATACAAGTTTCGATGCCGTTTTTACTAGATTTGAAAGGGAAACGACGTGTAGTTTTACGGTCGAAGGGGAAGGATGTGAGAGATTATCAATCAAAAGACTATGCAGCGGAGGATTGCCAACGTGCCTTGTAAAACTACAGTGACCGACGGTTAAGATCTTTTATAGATCCGACGGGTAACAGTTAGCGTATAAAACATGCTATTTCTTCCATTAAGTCGCTGCCACGTACATAAAAAGTGAAACCTAAATAATAAAAATTTAATCACGTTTATTTTTTAAGTTAATATCAATTTTTTAGAATAGGTTACTATCTTTCACCGCTTTGCATTTAGTTTAAATAAAATTTAATCTTTTAAATTATAAAAACATCATCAATTTTCCTTTTTTATAGAGATGCCAGTTAAATTCTAAAATTTTAAAGAAATAAATTAAAATTAATATAAACTTTAGATGGTTTAAAATGAATATTTTTATTGAAGCAACTATCAGTAATTTAATTATAAAAGTATGTACTAATGAAATAATCTGTTACAGAACTTTCATCCTCTAATTTGAAATAAAAAAAAATGAAAATGAAAAAAAGAAGAAGTTAAGATTTGATTAAAATACAATTTCCGGTGCAGAACTTTGTACGATGTAAGAATCATCGGAGGAAATATAATAAAATGGAAAGAGAGAAACATAAAAACGCAGACGACGGACGACCCAGATGGGTAACGTAAGGCTGCATCAAAGTACAAAAGCAGATTTGGCAAAAATATTTGACACCACACCACTCGCCAGTAAATACAATATTATTGTTTCTATATCTGCGTAGGTATTGGAGAGAGAAACTTTGTTCTTTGTTTTGGTTGAGATTTGAGAGAGAGAGAGAGAGAGAGAGAGAGAGAGAGAGGGATGTGGGAGTCAATTTGTTTAACGTTGGCGGCCACCGCCGGTAACAATATTGGCAAAGTGCTTCAGAAGAAGGGCACCGTCATTCTTCCTCCTCTCTCTTTAAAGCTCAAGGTAAACCCCCCAATTTTTTCTTTTTCTTTTTCATGGATTTGATTTTACTGCGGTCTAGGTAGGTGGCCCTTCTTTAATGTCCTGTTGCAAAAATCTTTCTTTTTGATCTGGGTTGTTGTCAAATGGTAATTTAATTCTTTAGACGGAAACTATGAAAGTAGCCATTAGGTCATGGAAAATGACATTCATTTCCGTTCTCCGATTGCGTGGTTTTTCTTTTCCCTTCTTTCTTTATTCTATTAAATAAAAGGTATTTTATCTTAAGGTTGGTGTTGTTGGAGCAAGATTTGGATCTTGGCTGCTTCTTTTTTGGTGGAATTGTGTTGCAAAATAACAAGGGAATCGGGAATTAAACTTCCAAATCAAAACTGGGTTTCAAATTAATTGTGCAGCTAAATGCAGCATGTTGTTCTTGTGCATGAATTGAAACTGTTATTAAATATTCACTGATTGTATTCATAGGTGTTAAGGGCATATGCCTTTAATAAAGCTTGGGTGATAGGTTTTCTGATGGATATATTTGGAGCCTTGTTGATGTTGAGAGCTCTATCTCTAGCTCCTGTAAGTGCTTCAGCTATAAGCTTTCTTATTTTGTTTTTATTAGCATTGCATTAATCCATCGATTATTTAAGATGTTTATTTTTATAGAGTAGTCAAAGAGATTGCTTTTCCTGTAGATTTATATGTATTAGCTTAACAATATTACAATGTCTCTGTTGATTCATGTGTGAGACTAAAAGAAGTTACATTAATGATCATCAATTCATTTGTTAACTAAATACCTGAGCGCATTTTCTCTCGCTTCCAAGTTATCCAAAAAGAAACATTTGTGCTCTCTCCTTTTCTTTTCTTTTTTTTGCTTCGATTTTAGGATAAATAGTTACATTATTTTCCAGAGTGCTTCTGGGTTCTCTGGGAATTTACACGTCCTTCATTTTGATAATTTTTTATGGTATACTTAGGTATCTGTTATCCAACCGATTTCTGGCTGTGGACTTGCTATTCTTTCTATCTTTTCCCACTTTTATTTGAAGGNTACCTCGGTCTCTGTTGATTCATATGTGAGACTAAAAGAAGTTACATTAATGATCATCAATTCATTTGTTAACTAAATACCTGAGCGCATTTTCTCTCGCTTCCAAGTTATCCAAAAAGAAGCATTTGTGCTCTCTCCTTTTCTTTTCTTTTTTTTGCTTCGATTTTAGGATAAATATTTACATTATTTTCCAGAGTGCTTCTGGGTTCTCTGGGAATTTACACGTCCTTCATTTTGATAATTTTTTATGGTATACTTAGGTATCTGTTATCCAACCGATTTCTGGCTGTGGACTTGCTATTCTTTCTATCTTTTCCCACTTTTATTTGAAGGAAACCATGAATGCTGTTGACTGGCTTGGAATTACTTTAGCAGGCATTGGCACCATAGGTAATGTAAGTTCTTCCTGATTCTTTGCTGGTTTTTGTTCTTCCATATATATATATATATCTGATACTTTTGTTGTAACTGGTAATATTTACTTAATATGAAAGAATGATTAAGATGATCTGTTTTTCTTGGTTAATAATATTCACATAGGACTTCTCTGATTTTGGTGAAAATCAACAATATCATATCTTTGTAGTTTACTCTTTCTTGAAACTGAAAGTTTTGCAGTATGATAGGTAACTCTTTGGAAAATTATATCTTTTGGCTTGTCATGAAAACTGTGCAATTATCAGCTTTTGGTTATGATGTAGTATCTATATGATTTTTACAAGGTTTTTTATTTGCAGGAGTTGGTGCTGGAGGTGAGGAGCAAAAGGCTGCTGCCATATCTATATTTCACTTACCATGGTTGGCCATCTTTGTCGCCATTGTGTTTGTAGGCACCTTATCCCATGCATGATCTGATATTTGTATTTGTATATCGTTGTAGTCAGCAGTATAATATGCAAGCCTACAAGCTTGCCAAGTGGTCCTCATGTTGCTAGATATTGGTAATGCAACCTATGCAACCTTGAAGCTTAGGTGAATTGTTGTGAAAATAGTAAATAAACCCTGTTTTGCAACTCGAATGTCCTGCTTTGTGAAAAATCCTATTTAGATAAAAGCATTCAGTATCTTTTACATTTCTTTTGATTACTTTTGGTTGAGATAAGAATAAAGTTAGCAGTTAGTTTATTTACTAATTAATGTTGAAGGTATAAAGCACATGTATGAACTATTGCAACTTTTGAGTTTTCTTCTTGCCATTATATACCACTTGGATGTTCTTTGATGTAGTCTCCTCATAATACTGGTTTAAAGATTTGCATTAGCATATTAATTTGTATGTATCTTATTTCAGTTTATTTGTGTTTAGATGGCGCTATGTTGTTGTGGGTACTAGTAAAACTCATGGAAAGGGTGCCATTCATGCTATATTTAGCTTATTGCATCATAGCTGGTCATGTACAGTTGCATACTTTTATTTATGCAATGCTCTGATTCTAAGTTTTAATTAACCCCTTGAGTAGGTACTCCTTAATGGTTGGCTTCGTATCTGCAGACGTCAACGGAGAGAACAGGAATTGGTTAGTTGAATTATGCTTTTCCTTTATAAGTACATAAAGATTAGTACTGTCTCTCTGGTCCATAATTGACATTTACTCGTGGTGCAGATGGAATATGAAGTTGTTGAAGAAATTATATACGGCCTGGAATCTGGCATTTTGTTTGGGTAAAGCCCAATCTTGCGCTAAAAGTGTGCTTCTATTTTGTTCCTTATAACCTGTAGGTTGCTACAATTGTGTGTCTCAACTCTGGCATGCTGCTATTTTGTTGAACATGTGGATTGTAGTAGTCATGGTTTTCCACATGCCTGAATATGTTACTTATGCCGTTGAGTATGATTAGGTTATTGCTGTTAAATTAGAATGAGCTTATACAGAAAAAACATAAAGTTGCTGCAGTTGTTAATCCATGTTTAAATTTTTACATGCAATGCTTACTTATCTAATTCCAGGATGGCGTCTGTAATATCAAAGATGGGATTTCTATTCTTGGAACAGGGTTTCCCTAGGATGCTGGTTCCTGCATGTATCTCGATCAGCATTTGTTGTAGTGGTACAGGATTTTATTACCAGGTACTTTAAACTCTTGACTGGACTCTTGATTTCCATCTCAATGTGCTGGCAAGTAGAATATGCAGGCAGGTAATAGAACCTGTTAACAAAATTTGGTTGTTTTCGTTTAGTGGTTTTTTTTTCTAATCACTATTATTATATATTAATATTAATATAGTACCCATGTTGTTGGTGACCTGGGTTGCGTCGGACATACAATATCCATTTTTGTGCTCTTTTTTTTTTTCCTTTCTTTTTTTAGAAATAAAAAAAAAGTATAGCTGCATCAATTGTAGCCTTTCTTTTGTGGCTATTAGACAATTGTTGCATAGACAGCCATCCTGATAATATAATTGTTTTACTCCCATTAAATAGACTAGGGGTTTAAAGCATGGGAGAGCAATCATAGTGTCTACATGTGCTGCCGTGGCATCAATTGTTACTGGTGTACTTGCTGGCATGCTTGCTTTGGGTGAAAGATTGCCTTCAGCACCAACAGCTCGCCTTTCACTTCTGCTTGGATGGTAAGTTGCCATGTTAAACTTTTACTCATTGATCTTAATTGAATAAGCATCCATAATCTCAGCTTCAGGATGTTAGATTCTTAAACTAAAAAGGTTTTGGTATGTGTGTGCAACCTATTAAAGGATCTACATAGGCATGCTTCTATAATTTTATTATCGATACTAATTGGACGTCATTATCTGACAAGTATGAGGTCCAATTTGTTTGATTGAATTCTTGCTTCTGTATAATTATAGAACCCTTGGAAACTTTTGTCCCTGTTCTCGAGGTGCAAAACTACAGTCACACGGTTTAATTTCAAAAACTTTCTACAGGTTAGTTATCATTGTTGGTGTAATCTTACTTGTGAGTTCAACACGGCTGGTGCAACTCCTTCCGAAGCCATTGCGACATTTTGTAGCAAGTGGTGTGGATAGGAATTTTGCCGTCAGACAATCTGGGTCTACCCGTTCAAGGGATCCGAGTCCTAGTATTGTTATCCAGGCAGCAACATTGCATCATTTAATATCGACTCCTTCCAAAGAGAAGGCTTGAAAATGACAGATAAGAATTGATGTTGCATATGTATAGAGACATACAGCCAGAAATCTTGTTGGGGTGTTTGCACATAACAGGAAGCCAGCTCCTTTGGTCCTAATTGGGGGCCCGGATGTATAGTAGACTCTGCTTACTTGCACATCAGAGGGCTTGAAATTTTGGAGGTCCTATTCCAGGACAAATCTTTTTTATTCCTTGTGGGTGAAAAATATTTCTGTTTGTAACTGTAATCTTCGATTTCGAATTGTTTTATGAAATCAGGCTCGACGATTTTTGACTAGTGATCCCATAATAAGTGCAGTAGAAGGGCTGGTTTGATTTTTATGGACCTGAATAATTTCTTGTTTGGTGACAATTTGTTGTTTTTTTTTTATAGCTATTTTTCTAAAAATATTGGCCCCAAGCAGATATATAAATTTTTTAATTTTTAATTTTTAAAAAAAAACCCGGAAAAAAGTCAATATTGGCAGTGAAAATGAGCAATGGGAAGAAGGGAAGGTGGTGGAAGTGAATGGAAAAACGTCAAATCAGGAGTTGCTTCGTTCATGAGTATGTCCATTAAACAGCAAATGGCTTTTAATTACATCGAAATCAAACTCCCGAAAGTCCCAACAAACATTTCCACTTTTCCAGGCCCCCACCTCGCACTCCATAGTCCATACCACCATATGCCTTGAGTGGTTGAGCTCCCACCATTCCAATCCAACATTCAAACCAGATGCAAATGCCATGGGGCCACGTCATATTTTGGAGGGCTGCATACATGTCATTTTTCAAACCAACCAACATCAACATGTTTTCCTATTTACGTTGAAAAACGACAGCAAATAAAATTGAAGCTGAAGGCAGAGAGCATTAGGAGGCCCCCCCACTCTCTCCTGACCCTGAGACTGAGGGCGTCCGTGTCCTTAGAGAAATCCATGTGAATTGCAGTTTGCTTTGATGCTATTTTAAAAGCGACAGATCATATCAGAATGGTTGCTTTGATTTTAGACACTCGCACTGCTACTCTCTCGGCCTAACCCCACCACCCACACGGACCAACTCACTCATATCTAGGCCTGGTAATGAGCCGTGGCGTTTCGTGTTATTTTTATTTTATTTTTTTTTATTCAAATCCGACCTGTTAAATTTTCGTGTTGAAATTTACAAACTCAAACCCGTTCATTAAATTATCGTGTAATTCGTTACCAAATCTGTCAACACCGTAAACTTAGTTACAAATTATTATTTTTTATAAAATAAAAAAATACTTATCATTAATAGTTAATATAATAAAATACAAGTATAAATGATATAATACTCACATTTTTTTATAAATCAATAATAAAAATTAAAATAACATATTTAATACATATTAAAAAAATAACAAAACACAATGTGTTTTGTTAAATGTAACAAAAAAAATGAAGCATAGTATACTCAAGGATGCAAATATCGGCATCGACGGAAATATCGAAGGTAAAAAATACGGAAATATCGTTGAAAATATAGACAGAATATCGATATCGATAAAAATACGAATGAAATGACGGAAATTTATAAAAAAAAAATTGAAATTTTTTAATGAAATTTCAGGATATGCTTATTTATTAGATACTTTATTAATTTAACTATAAAAATTGAAAATACATTGAATAGAAATCATATTTTTCATATCAAAAGACATATAACACTCGCTGACAGTAATAAAAAAATAATATATTAAGTAATAAATTATTCATTAATTAGAATAATACTACAAATACATAATTACTTAAATATTATTCAATACCACATAAAATTTCTTGGTTGTTAAAACTTTCGCTCACTTTTTTATCCTCATTTTTAACAATGTATTGAGAAAAATATTGATAAAAAAATATATTTTTTTATTAGTTTTGCATATATTTGTTAATATGTTAATTATATGGATATAACATTACATCTAATTGTCTTTGTTGATAGTTATGATATGGATATGATATTAGTTAGTTATATGCATAATTGTTATATGTTGATGATTGAGCTTGAGAATATATACATAAGTTCTTCCTTGATGTCATTCCATAAGCACAAATTGAATAATTGTTATATTCATATTAAAAAGTTCATTTTTTTGCTGTGACATTTCTATTGTATATTTTTTTCTACATGTATAGTTTTTTCTACAACACCAATTATAGGCTTATCTTCTCTACTTTCATAATATTTATCTTGCATTGCATTAATGTAATACTCTTACTGCTAAATGAATTCAATATTTGTTGAATTGGGGACTCTGTTGTAACTATTTACAATTTCACAAGAATATTTATTGATACCACCGCTTGAGAGACTTACTATCGATAGTTTGAAATTCTAAATATATACATTTGAAAATGGCTGAAGCAGAAATAATTCTAGTTAGTTTTCTCATAAGCTTTCGAAAAGAATCAACACTACTAGAACCTACTTATTCAGCAATTACTCTTGGAACATTTATAACCTCCTCTTCTACTTGTAGACTAAATTTGGATCATAATTTTCTTCTTTATCATCTAAATGAACCAGTTTAATTTATTGATATATTTGATATACTATTAAAAAAATATTATATTTTAATATTTTATAAAAATCCATAATATTTTTAAAATTTTATAAAAAAAATTAATGAATATGTTCAAAATTTCCATGAAAATTATGGAAATTTTATCTCTTTTTTTTTTGTAAGGAAATAATATTGGTATCCCAAAAAAACTGAAATTTCGGCAAAAAATTGAAAATTTTTCAACTATGAGTGTACTACAACATCTCTATCGTAGATAAAAATATCAAAAGAAGATAGAGAAATAAAAACAAGAATGCAAAATCAATTATGTACTAAAAACAACATTGGAATGACAACAAAAGTGGAGCAATCATATGACTATGAAAGCTCCAAACATACAAATACAAATACACAAAAATAAAAATAAAAAAAATATATAGAAGACGACAAATATATAAGACCTAATTGAGATGAAGAATATTGATTCAAATAATTATAACAAAAAATTATAGTTTAAGCTTTTACACAACATTTTGCACTAAAATTATAAGTTTTTTCATAGAATTTTATGTGTGGTCCAACCCACGGGCAAAAAAAATAAAAAGTTAAAAGACATTATTTTTTAACACATATCCAATCAAATAGCTTCACATAAAGATATATCAATCTATTTCCATTCTTACAAAGTTTGAAAATTAATATTTACAATAAACCATAACAACATAATCTTACAATTTGCAAAATATAGAAGAAATAGATATATAAGTTGAGTAAGTATTCATTAATCATAAATATGCTATTCTTTTTAAAATCTTCTACTTCAACTTATAAACCTTTATTGTCTAGGCAATTAAAAAAAAAATTAACGGGTTTTTCGTGGATCAACCCATTAATATAATGGGTCTTTAACGGATTGACCCGATATCAACACAACCTGGTATACACAAACCCGAACCCGTAAAAATGCGGGCAGATTCGTGTCATGTTAACATATTGGGTTAGCAAATAGGGTTAGAATTTGCTAGGTCGACAGTCATATCCTTGCTTCTACTATCTGGAAATAACTTGGGAATCCCACTTCTAACTTCTTTCTATTTCCATATTCAGGTGAAGTAGGTGAATACTGAGGGAGAGACATTTATTTAGAAAACTGAAAAGTGGTATGAAGCTCTAAAATCAAATATTCAAACTCCATTAATTTTTACAATAGCAAGGATGTGGTGCTATCCAGTTGTTACCAACCTACAAACTCATCAAACTGGACTGGTTTTTCAAGATTGTAATGAATCATTCTTGAGCAAAATAGCTTCCAAAAGGAATCTCAAATCTCCATCCTCCAACCTCCACTCATTAAGGATAGATCAGATGAATAGTACAGTAAGAAATTGAGCCTGCTTGTGAAATCCTGGTTCGAGAGGCCTTAATCTAAGGGTATCATCAATGATAAAATTTTACATTGACTATAGATTATACTCTAGCATGGTTTATGATTTATAAGCGACTACTAAAAATCCAATGATAAAGTTTTGTATTGACTATAGATTATGCTCTAGTATAGTTTATGATTTATAAGCTGTCTACTAAAAATCCAAAAAACAACTTGGGTAACACTTTTGAAAAAAATCTAATAGGTCATTGGGCCATTAAACTACTTTCACCTTGACATCACAAATCCCACTCTTCACCTCCCTTTGAAAAGAAAGAATCCATCCGAAATAGCTTTGAGATTCTTAGAGCTCAATAACTCCACCAAAATGTCTAAATTGTCCTCAACTCACCTATCAACTACTCCAATTAACCCACTATGTCGTGGGACCATCTCCACGACAACAATCACTTGAAATTGAAGATTCTGTTCTATAACTGCTCTTTCTCTCCATTTCACAGTATCTTTTTTGTTAAGACCATGTCACAGTATCTTAGTCCATAAACAATTGGCAAAGGAAAATTATGACTGACTATGCAATAGTTTTCCAATTGACCTCGAAGCAAAATATGCTGTAAAAACAGCCAGGATGATTTTACTAGAATTCAAATCATAAAGAAAAACAGAAGTACACGGTAATGATTAAAAACTGGTCCTAAATAAATCAATCCTTATACACAAGTCAAACATTAATGACTAATGAATCGCATAAGGAAGAGAAGACGGCCATCGACTAATAACAATTTCACCTCGCATTTTCTTGGCTTGGATAATTACCAAGTTGTTCCATCTGCCAGCTTTCATGAGGGGCAACATGTTCATGGGAAGGAGTGTATTGCTGCAAAAACATACTAAAAGATCAGATATTTAAAATATGTTAAAGCCCTTGCACTCTAAATCCAATCCATCGGCCTATAAGAACAATTGTAACAAAAAAACTCCCATAGTCTGCTTATAGGACTTTTACCATCAATTTGGCCTTCTTTTGATATTGCAGCATAAATCATTAGCCAAAAAGGACAAGTAGGCATCTGAAATATGCCCTCTCTCTGCATACTACTACAATAGCAAATAAAGGCAGCCGTGTGACCGGAACTGATAGATTTTTTACTTCCAAATTCATTGTAATTTTAAGTTTAGATTGGTTACTTCATTAAACAGGATATTATTTAAATCAATGTGAAACTTAGTCATGTTTTGATGAAATTCAGATAATTCTTGATATGGGCACCCACTATCCTTTTTTTTCTTTTTTCTTTTTCCGTTCATTCTTAGGCCAGCAATTTCTACTGAAAGACAGCCGTGCATATTTTTCCTTTTCTTACATAAGAAGCATTTTCTACATTATAACACACACAAAAATCAACAGGAGGACAAATGTGTGGTTAAAACAATACCTCCATCTTTATCATAAGTTCTTTGGCTGTCGGAGCAGACACAACTATATGCCGAGCACCAGGCTTAATGAATCCTTCTTCAACACCATTGTCAAATAGTGAAAGCAAAGAATTATAGTACCCATCTACATTTAGCAAACCAACCTGTAAAGAGTAAAACCTAGTTAACAGTCTTGTTAACCACTAGCAGATTCCAGATATTCAACAACAATGGTCAGTATATTACTGTTTTTTTATGAATTCCGAGTTGGGCCCATGTAATCATCTCCAGAAGCTCTTCCATTGTTCCATACCCCCCTTTAAAAACAATGTAAGTAAAAAAATTGTGCAAGTAAATAAAGATAATAAAGATTGTTGCCACTTTTCTCAAGAACAATATTTTAATTAATTCTCTATAACCGTGTTAGTACCAGGTAGGGCAATAAAGGCATCAGCTTCTCGAGCCATTTCTGCTTTACGCTCATGCATGTCTGACACAGTTCGCACCTCTCCAACAGTTTCACCAGATATCTGTCAATTAATACATAACAATATACCAATTGGAATCTATCTTCTTTCAATTGCCAACAAATCACTACTACTTTCTAAAATAGAGGAAATGACAAATTTCTCTCCCAAACCAGCCCTACTTAAAATTAGTATACACTATACATAAAAATTCAAAAATGAAGAGGTGTAAAATGGATCTAAATTTGCAGTGTTTGCTACAAAAGAACTATAAGGGAAGGAAAAAAGCAAAAAAAGAAAAGAAAAGTGGAAAAAAGCAAGATGGTTTAGGTATATTGAACATGGAGAAAAAATAAGAACATAAATAGAGAACCAAAGGTACCTCAAGAGGCATGAGAGCTTTAGGAATCACCCTGCAAGCGAAAGCAATTACAAATCTTGTAAAGAGATATAATGTGATTAAAATAACATCTTTCTTGCACTAGAAAACAAAATTATCAATGAAAGATAACAATTAATATACTACTCATAGATGCATATTTTTCAGCCATACCCGAGAACATGGCAACCTCCATCATACACTGTCTGGGATATCAAACCCATCAACCCAACACTTCCCCCACCATACACTAAATCTATCTTCCTCTGCACCTGCAATCCAAACTTATAAAGTTAGACACGTAAACCCACATGTAATTCTTTAAAAGAAAAACCAATTTAGCATAGAAGCCAAAAACCTATATTACTAAATACAACCAAATATGTCATACCCTCCTGTTCAATACGTAAAACACTCAATTTACAGTTAGTCAACGCATAAAAGTTAATGTTCTTGACGGGAAATCACAGATTGATAAAAGCCTTATTACCAAACAGAACAAACCCTGTTCAAGACATAATACACCTTTTCGGAATTCCTCAATTGAAATTCAAAACAAGCATTAAATCTTATGTTTTGACGCCAGAAATCCAAGCCAAAAAACAATCTCAATACCCAGAAAAAGAAAAGACCCTGTTCAAATCATCAAACATCCAGCACCAACCACCCCAAAATGAAATAAAAATCATAAAAAGGTACGTGCTTGAGAGACCACCAACCACAACCGAATAAAAGTCAAAGCAAGTTAGAGAAAGAAACGAGCAAACCAGTTCATTGCCCAATTCGAGAGCAGCATCAGTGAATACTTTCCTATGACCAGAGTTGCTTCCACAAAAGACACAAATCCTCCTGAACTTGCTTCTTGCTTTGTTTTCTTCCATTCACAGTTGCTATTTAATAATATCTTTAATCAATCCGAAAGCATTAAAAAGACAAAACAAAACTTTAAACCGCAAAAACTATAAAAAAAAAAACTTCTTTTTTCTTTGAAGAATCAATAAAAGAGAAGAGAAATAAGAGAGGGATTCTATAAAGACAATCTGAATTGATCCTTAATCGGTGTATTTAGCAATCCAAATGCGATAATCAATGGGTCTTATACATCCGGGGCCGGCGAGTGAAGCACGGGAAGCCCACATGCTCCATTCCCATTCTAATCCTACGTCTCTCTGTCGGCTTCAACATTTGTTGTTAAATATATGAAAATGGAAAATTAAATAAATTTCTTAAAAAAAAAAATTCAAATAAACTATGAGTTTGCTCTGTCGAGTCAGAAGAAATATCAATCAGAATTCTTTTCACAAAAAGTTGGGAGAAGACAGATTAGCATACACTCAGCATAGAGCATAAATGATTAAATGGTAACTCCCCACCCACTACTGGACTTTCATTTGTATATTTATTTTATATATTAGATAATATTTTAATTTTAAAAGCAACAACAGTATTGAATTTATAACCGACAATTTAGTATTATTATTCTTATAAACTTTTAAATAAATAAACTGAAATTGAATTATATAAATTAACAGTTTTTATAATTTTACAATCTTCCTTGTTCCAAGAATAACATTGACAATTAGATATCACAAGCTTTTTTAACAATGGCATTAGAGTAGAATGTACGCAAAAAGAAATTTCATTAGAACCAAAAGAAAAATGTAAACTAATTTTACAATGTTACTTGTAATCCAATTAATTGAATACATATAAAAATCTTAAAATTTACATAGAAAAATATTTCAAACATTAGTATAGCCTAATTTTCACTACTGGTGTGACATTCTAACTAAAATGTCTTCATATATTATTTTTTTCCCCTTAAAAAAGGTTCAAAGAATAAACTATTCGAGACAAAACTATTAACTGGCTCAGACATGTCAAAACGACAAGGCATTAATGGCCAAATCATATGTAAGCGTGGAAGATGAATTATTTATTCGGGGTGAAAGTGTGCAACATAAAGAAAACTATAAGCTAACGAATTGAATGCATGCCCAACTTGAGGAAATAAATTATAGGCCTTCTTCCTAGAATTAATATTTGTAAAAAAAGGTGGTACAATTTCCAGTTTCAAAGAAGGAGACATAATGGAAAGAATGTCAATTTTATTTTTATTTCTTTATTTCAAATTTTTTGAAGATGATAAAGCTGTATTATTTTTTTAATTTTTATTTGTTTTCCCTCTAATGGTGAGTATGAAAGGTGAAGGACATATAATGCTTGTGCTCTAATAATTTTAGGATTGAAAGCATGAAACTTTAACTGCCATAACTGTCAAAACATAGGCTTTTCCAAGTATAGGAAGACCTATAGTTATCACATATTTAGAACTCTGTCTCTTCACCTCTTTTTCTCTCCTCTCAATCCCTACGTTTTTGCATTATGTTTCGGACACATATTGAAGAACTAACTAAAACCTCCATTATTCCATATCCAAAATCTCCATTTTCTTTGTGTGAAGACCAATACGACTCCCTTGCACCTCTTTTTGTTTTGGACGTCAAATTTTCAAAACCGACATAAGAAACAATAAACCAAGAACAGAATCGAAACGCCTTTTTTTTTAAAAAAAGAAAAAAAGAAAAAACAGAGTCGAAACAGAGGAACAATTTCCATAAAAAAATCGAAAAGTTTATAAATTTTGGATGTTTGAGTAATGGGAAGGAAAACTCCATTGGATGAGAGCTTTTTCATTCATCCAGTGCTATCTTTCTTAGTCCTCGCGTTTGGAATGGCCGCTGCAATTGCTGTGATAACAGGTCTTTGCGGTGTTCGATCTCGGAAAAAGTCTTCCACGTCATCCACTTCTTCATTATCAGCACCAGACGATAAATCAGATGCATTTAATCCGCCATCATCGTCGCCGAATCTAGCTGCAGAAACAGAGCAATCAACCGAGAAAGAAGAAGACCCAGTAATCAAAGAGCTGCCACTTCCTCCTGCAATGAAGCTAACCGGAGAGAGCTGTCCGATCAACCAAATGTCCAAGTGCGTGTCCGAGAGGAAATTGAAGATAAACATGAGCCTGAAAGTCCCGCGAAGCTTGTCGGTGGCAAGACATGGAGACCAGAAGGAGGACAATGGTCGACACAAGAAAGGGAAGATAAAGGGCGATGACTCTGTTTGGATGAAAACGATCATACTTGGTGAGAAATGTAAAGTCGCAGATGAAGATGAAGCTGTCATCTATGAAGGAAAAGGTAAGAAAATATCTGCCTACCACCCAAGAACCGCCAGTTCCATATCATTTTCTAGGCAATCTTCTTTCATCGATCAAGATGCGATTGCCATTCCCAGCCAACTGCCAACTAGAATAGAAAAAAGCTAAACATCGAGAAATGAGAGAAGGAAATTTGTCTTGATGTAAATTATGTAGTCCTGATTTGTATCTAGTTTAGATTTTTCGTTTTTTTAATCAGGCAATGCGGCTGAAATTGGGATGAGAATCTCATTTGGGATTTAGCAATTTTAACATCCATGCCAGAGCCTGATTCTAACATAGTGATCACTTATTGGTAGAACAAAAAAAATAAAAAAAATAGCATATACTTTTATATATCTTGTTTAGGAAATTAACAACAGCCAGAATAACTGCAGCATAGGCCTCCAAAGTTCTGTGCAAGATTAACCATTGCAATCAAATACAAGATAAACGACATTTTTAACTCAATTTTAACAACAAAAGTGTTTGTTTGGAGAATAAGGCCTTTCCTTCATGGGGCTGGAACTACAAGGTTAAAAAAAATTCAACTAGTCCAAGAACAAAAAGTTTTGATCTCAAATTGGTTGTAATATATATTAGATTATGAAGTCACTTAACATATGTACATGGCTCGCCACACTGTTTCTTAGGCAGACAATGCATAAATTTTACACCAGTATGCATGTAACCAAAGGAATTTCAACCAATTGATAACGCAGTTATGATCCTGAATATTGGATCTATTGGTGCTAGAAACTACGACGTTTTTGAGGACCTGCTGGAAGGGTCTCTTTCCTCACTGTTCTGTATTATGGGCTCCTCTTGGGTTTGCTTCCGTGGCATGTGTTTGAGGGCAACCGAAACATGACACAGCTGCTGGAGACATTGGCTTGCCTTGACATATGATTTGTTTTCTTTTCATTTGCAAAAGAAGGGCAGAGTCAAAAATTTTGTGATCAAGAATTAAAAAGGTGGAACAAGAAATTTCTTACACTAGTACAATGGAAACGAAGATGAATTTCTTAGTAATATAGTTAAAGCAAAATAAATAGAAATTTAAGCTGTGCAACCAATCTGACATTCTTACTTATGCAATGTGTATATAAGAAGAAAGCATTGAACAGCAAAAAAACCACACACAAACTTTATGCCGAGCTTTTCACCTGATGTAGTGACATCAGAACCTCAATCCAAAATGAAAATTCTCAAAACTAATTACAACCCCATTTGATCAAATTCTTTATAAAAGCAGTGTTTGTGCGCACAAATTAAGCACATGCATTGCGCTTTCTTAAATAGCAAGCAACAAACGTAGTGCAACAGAAATCATTACAAACCATAGTGAATCTCCCTAAATGACCCCACTTCCAATCTTAGGACTAGCTGCTTGCTTGTTCTTAATGCAAGGCTCCATTCGGACGTTTGATGAAACCCAATCCAATCATCAGAATTTGGTTTGACAAAAAAAAATTATTAAAAAATCATCAGAGTTTGAGAAAATCCACCAACTAACTACGTAACAAAAATAAATTAATCAAAGAAAACAATGTAAATAATTAAAAGAGCAACGTGCATGTCGATTGTGGTATTAATTAAGCCAATAGTTGTTGAACAATAAAAGAATGCAATACCCGTCGCTAAGAGCTTCTCTTCTTGTAGCTTTCAGATCTTCATATTTCTTGTTTGTTTCCACTTCCCAGGATAATTATATAAATACCCTACACCGCGCGTAAAAATAAAAACTCTAAGATCGAGCCACGTGTACGGCTGCCTAGATTATCGTTTCTTTACGCGGAACAATCAAACGCAGCTTCAGCTGAGCTGAGAGCGAATCGTAGAAACAGCAGAGAGACGGAGTTTTAGAAGACAAAAAGTTGGAAAAGACCAGGAAACCTCCTCCTTCCCGAGGCGAAGGAGAAAGGGCACTTGAATATTCAATATACAGCGCTAATTATGTGTGCCTGTTCTCCTCTCTCAATCTTTGGTAGGTTTCCGTCTTCGATTCTTCTTTCTCCGTTTTCTCTTTTCACATCTTCGGTGCGTTTCGGCAATTCGTGAATTGGGTTTTCCTGGAAATTGTTTGGATCCAAGGGTTTTGAATATTCGGTCCATTGTGGTTGTTTCTGGCTCTAGTGGGTGGGAACTCATGATTTTTGCGGTAGATTGATAAAGATTGTTGCTTTAACTTAAGGGTCGTGACTGTTTTGATCTTGTTTGCTGATTTTCGATTCAACATATTCTGCTCTACTTCCCAGTTCCTTGGAATTCATGTGTTTTGTGATACATCCATGGGATCCTCATTGTAATTGAAGGGGCTTTTTGGATTTTGGTCTTGTTGGTCAGCTTCTCTGTGTATCTTTGGATGTATAATCTTATTCTTGAGGAAAATCGGCTTGTGGACGTGCCCAACTCGTTTCTGGGACTTCTCAGGCCTTTTTGCCTCCCCTTTGAACAAAAGGTATTCTTCTTTTGTACTGCAAGAGATAGATGGGATAAGGAGTTGTTCAAGCTACAGAGTGGATAGTAAAGACTTGTTGAATTAACAAAGGTTTCATTAGAATTGTGATCTATTTGGAGGGGTTAGAAATGGGTTCTGCACAAAGGTCTACCTTGTCCGGGAACGTGGCTGGATTAGTTGATGGTTCATCTTCGCGTGAAGAGGTTTCCTTCGTTGATACTATGCCTGTTTATGTTAAGGAATTGATTGCTGGAGGCGCTGCTGGAGCATTTGCTAAGACAGCTGTTGCACCTCTTGAGCGTATCAAAATATTATTGCAGGTAAAACGTATGACAATATGCCCCCCAACCGTCCCCTTCCCCATCTACCTTTTAGTTGTGATGACTTTGTTAAGTACACAGTATATCTTCTGATCAAATAAATGGGCCGGCGTGATTTATTTTCTCAAATAGAAGTTCAGCTGGCTGGTGTTAAATATGATTATTTTTGGTAGTTTACAGACGAGCTTTTTTAGTGTATTTGGGTATATTGCCCTTTTAGATAGTTGCCATGCTAGATAGCAATTGCTTGTTTGTTTTCTTCCATAAACATGTTCTAGATTTTCATGATGTGTATCATGTCTTTGCCTGCATGGACAAATATAGACAAGGACAGATGGGTTCCGTTCTCTTGGTGTGTGTCAATCTTTGAAGAAGTTACTGAAGCATGAAGGTGCTCTAGGATTCTATAAGTAAGTTAGAATTGATGAATTTACTTTCCTTATTTGTACATTTCTCCCACCCCACAAATTTTTTTCCAACTTATTTTGTGTTTTGTAGGGGAAATGGAGCCAGTGTCATTCGAATTGTTCCTTATGCAGCCTTGCATTACATGACATACGAGCAGTATCGAATTTGGATCTTGAATAACTATCCTAACTTAGGTTCAGGTCCTCATATTGATCTTTTAGCTGGTTCAGCAGCTGGTGGAACAGCAGTTTTATGCACATATCCCCTGGACCTAGCTCGTACTAAACTTGCTTATCAGGTCAGTATTATGCATATAAATTACCCAAGCTTTTTCTTTTATTTAGACTATGCAAATGTATTTACTTAAAGATATTATTCTGTTCGTTGAATTTTAGCCTTTCATATTATTGCTTTGGTAGAACTTATGTACTAACTCACTTAAATATGTAGTCTAGATCCGTTTTAAAAACGAATCTAATATATATTTCCTATATATATATTTTGTTATATATGTTATAGCATTTCGAATAATGTTATATTCCTGCTTTAGAAGCTTTGTATATTTGTTCTTCATTTATTACTTTTAGTGATTTATGTTGTTTAATTGTGTTATAGAATTAGTTGGTTTTAAGGAATTGAGGGATTGAGCATGTGACCTAGATGTCAACAGATAGTTTTTCTTTTTTTAGTGATTTTGCCTTTGTTATTGCATACAATTTAATGATATATACTTGCAGATAATTTGGGTCAAAGTGAACTTAGCCTGCCCCATTCAATCAGGTCTAATTTTTTAACTAAAAGATGCTACGGACCTGGATGAGGGAGCATATATAAAAATTGATGGTTAGGTGATGATTTCTTGAATAACTTCCATATATATGGTCTTATATAGGTTGTAGACACCAGGGGAAGTTATAAGTATGCTACAAAAGGCGTTCATGCTGAAACTGCTTACAGGGGCATAAAAGATGTGCTTTCCAGTGTCTTCAAAGAAGGAGGAGTCCGTGGGCTTTATCGAGGTGTAGGTATGTTTGTGCTTGCCTTGTTTTGTTGCGGCACCAATCTTTGTGGCCATATTCATTTTTATTAAAAATGTGTTTTGATGAATTCTTCTTTATCATTATTGTTGTTATCTCACTGAGGCTTGTCAAATTTTCCAAAGGGTCTGTGTTTGGTGATTATTGCAATTTTTTACTTATTGATGAAGACTTTTCATTGGGAGTCTTTCTCTTGCTTTGTGATGTGATATTCTAATTTCTAGGTATGCTAATCGTTTTGAACTTAAATTTGCTTGATCAGGCCCAACACTCACTGGAATCCTCCCTTATGCTGGTTTAAAATTCTATATATATGAGGAACTTAAGAGGCATGTTCCCGAAGAGTATGAAAAATCAATTGCAATGCGTCTTTCATGTGGAGCTCTAGCTGGATTATTTGGGCAGACCTTCACATACCCATTAGATGTTGTTAGGAGGCAAATGCAGGTATTGCCTCATAACTAGTCTTTTATACTTTTTTTCAAAGAATAGAATTGGTGTGTATCCTGGCTTTCATAAATCTCAGAGATCTTTTTATCGGGTTCATGAAGTTTGCTGCAAAGGGAAGCCTTGAGGGCTTTAAGTTAGTGATGTCATTTGGTCTTGAAGATTTAGGTTAGCAGCTTGATTTTATGTTTGGAATGCAAACTGGTTAAGATAACTTGAGCAACGTTAAATGAAATACTTTTTATTTGCTATCTTTTTACTGTCAAAACAGCTGAGAGAACATGTGCTACATTCAATTTATTTATATTTATTTACTGTAGTTTTTTTCTTTTTTCTTTATTTACTGTTTAGTTATGATAATGTCACTTGTTCCACGTGTTGGCACTGAGGTATTATCACTGTGAGAGTAATGTAATCTAGGAGTTTGACAATAGCTGTGGGATGTTTGGCAGGTTGGAAATCTGCTACCCTCAGGTCAAGGTGATGCTAGATTCAAGAACACGTTCGATGGGCTTACTTCTATTGTGCGGAGCCAAGGATGGAGGCAATTGTTTGCAGGCCTAAGCATAAACTATATAAAGGTGATTGCTCCTTGCTCAAAGTCTTAGGCTCAAATCAGATTTGTGGACTTACATGCTTTAAGCCACAGTCGCATGTTTTTGTTTTTACCAATCTCATTTTGAGAAACTTGAGCAAATATGATATATCCCCTATTCTTTGTTATTGATTTGCTGCTGAATTATGTTGGCAGATTGTTCCATCGGTAGCCCTTGGTTTCACAGCGTATGATACGATAAAGATGTTGCTCCGTGTACCACCCCGACAGAAGGCTCAATCACTACCTGCTTAGTTTCAATACTTTTTTCTTTTTCTTTTTGGGTCTATGATAAGCTTGTGAATTTTAAGTTTTATATGGTATACTTGGAAAATGGCTTCTCCATTTACACAATGATTGATGGAACACAGTACACAGACGATGTGAATATTGGAAAGTTGTGGTCTAAAAAAAGTGATAGTAATGATTTGCGCCTGTTTCTTAATATTTTGTTTCCATTAAATTCTTTCTATATACCAAATATACTTTCAAGAAGACAAAACACTATGATACATTATTCTTTTTTTGTATACACGACCATACGAAGACTGTTTTTAAACCAAGAATCCAAAACACCATTTCTCAAAATTTTATTTTAGTAGAATCGGTTAGTTTTTATTGTTCGGTTATATAACTGTTTTTTTTTTTTTTGGGTAATATGTTAGGTTATATAACTACTATACCATAAGTATACTTGCTACAAAATGTTTGAAGGTAGAGTTCATTTTTGAAACTCTCATGTTTATGGGAGTTTAGCTTTTTCAAATGCAATGAGATATTAGTGATTTTTAATTCCATTTGTTTCAAGAATTAATAATGAAGTGTGTTTTTCTATTCCATTGACGGCTTTGCCTTCAAAATTAAGAATAACTTGCACGCATTAAAATTTAAAATATAGTATTAAAGGATAAATTATATAATAAATTTTTTTTTCTTTGCAATAATAAAATATCTTTAAACTCTTAGATATTTGCAAATAATCTTTTAAATTATATTTGCCGCAAAAAAACTATTGCATCCCTATTATTAATTATAAAATTGATTTTGGAATTTAAGTTTGAAATAATTTTATAATATTTATTTGTTATTTATCTAGTTTGAGGATGTTATTTGTAACTAATTGATAGTTTAGAGGATTTTATGTATTTTTTTCATATATAGTCACACTTACCCATTCAGCATGCAAGCAAGAGATGAGGCTGATGTGTCGAATAGTCCCTTTTTTTTTTTCTTTTTTTCTTTTCTTTTTTTAATTTAGTACAAACTGTGGACCACAAAGGATAAAGGTCTTGTCCTCTCAACCATATTTTTATTTTTGGTAATTATTGTCCTCTCAAATATATATATTATATAGGGAAAACTTTTATTTATACATTTTCGATTTTATTCTATTTACGTAATCTATATTTTTTAAAATGTTATTAATTTTTTATATGTGATTTTTATCAGTTAAATGCAATAATTATACTTTTACAATATTATTCAATCACAAATATTAATTTTTATCTTTCTTTTTAGCTTTAGACTACTAAAATCAATCGGGAAAATTTAAAAACTGAAATATAAGTTTGTTTTGATAAATATAGAAAATTAAAAGGAGATTGATGATGATTTTTTAAAATTATAAGTCTAAATATGATTATGGAAAAAATTTTAAAATTTAAGTGAAATTTGTCTTATTATAACAATAAATATTGAAATTGAATTTAATCATCGAAAAATATATTAAAATAATAATGTATAGAAATATAGAAATTGAAGCCGTGGTTCTCGATTAAAAATTAAAGCGCAAACTGCAGATAGTGCCAAATTTGAAACTTTAGAGATGAGGTAGGGAGGGTTGGCTGATGCTTGGTTATTTTTTGTTGAATACTCTGATATGCTTGGTTGATTGCATATTGTGTAACGAATATGTATCAAAAGTCTCCTGCACATGCTCATAAATTGTGGAAAGTCTCATAAAATGTGGAAAGTCATTTACATTCTCGTCCAAAACGACGACTCCATTATTGAAATATTGCAGAAAAGACTTTCTTAAAATAAATAAATTTATTAAAATACAGGAAATACCACTCTTAGAAAACCTTAGACGTCAAATTTTTATTGAGAAAAAAGGAAGGAGAATTGTGATTTTTAAACCAATTTGAATCGCTTTTTAACAACTTCTAACACCTTATTTTCCAGAGAGAAAATTCGGGGAAGTGAACAATGAAGACCAACTTTCATATTCATTCCAATTGACAAAACGTAAATATATGTGTGTCAATATGGATATTATTATGATTAACAAGTTGACTGAGTTTAGTCAAGTGACTAAAAGAATCTAGATGCCACAAAATAAACAACTACTAACTACTTATTTTTTTTTCTTTTTTTCTTTTCAGTGACAATTAAAGAATGATGATGAAAAAAAAATTTGAAATAAAAGGATGCTACGCTCAAGAAAAAAATAATAACGTGCTCAAGAAAATAAAAATAGAAAGGAAATTAACTTCAAGCCATATTCAATATATATTTAAAAGTACTATAAATTTGGAAAAAATAAATTAATTAATTAAAAAAGGACTTTCTTTTTTCTTAGTAAAATTGAAATTATAAAATATCTATAACGAGTATATTATCTTTGTCGTCTTGTGTCTAAGCTACAATGTCAATTTATTTGAACTTATGCAAATGCCAAGTATAATTTGCACCTTAATTTACTAGTTGAATAGGAAAATATAAGGTTCAGGACTCATTTTTAATTAACTTGTAAGGTGTCAAATTTAACAACTTATAAGACGTTGATACACGCATGTAAAGTTGACTTAGCCTTAATTAATTTCTGAAACTCTAAGAGATGGATATTTTCTGAATACCATCCTTTAAAAAATAAAATTGCCTACAGTATAAATAACGGTGGAAAATAAATTAGGTAATGAGTCGATATCAATGGCTCATCAAAGTGAAATTAAAAATAAAAAAAATTAACACTGTGCCCCAAAGGGTGCAATTAACCGGACCTCCATATTTGGTCACAGAAATTAAGCACGCTCGCTGAAATTTGGTGTTTCTCTTAAACTTCCTTGAAGGTCCGTTGAACCCGCCAGAGTCGTAAGCTTTCACTGGCATTTACTTTCTCACCCACCAACTTTGATTTTTCAAAGTGCTTATGCTATATATGATTCTCTCTCTCTCTCTCTCTCTATATATATATATATATATGAACGCCCAGCAAGTACTAAGCCAGCGTGTGTGATTGGTGTGTCGTGGGTCTGACTGTCAGTACCGTTGTTGTGTTCTAATTTAATAGTTGAGAGTTTTTTTTTTGAGTAAGTAACTTTATAGGCTGAGATTTAGCAAAATAAAATAAAATATAGGCTGAGAGTTGAGAGTTCTTTGTTCAAGCAAAAACAAGCACAAACAGTGCTTGTTCAAGCCCTCAACAGAGTTCTTTTGGATTTTCGGGTAAGGGAACTGATTGATTCTGATTTCTCAACCTTACTTCCTTTATGTTTCACATGCTACTACGATACCATATCAGCTGAATTGAAGTCTTGCTTATTTTTCCCGCGTTAAAAAAAAATGTTTGTCTGATTAAGTTTTCCAAATCTATATTGAGAAAAAAATTAATGAAAAGAGGACTGTTTAGATTTATGGTTTTTGCTCCATTTGAGTCCAGAAAAGTTTACTGATATTTCTTTGAATTAATTGAGCAGGTTTTGGTCATCACTGAGTTGCAAATTGAAATCTAATAAATGGGTCTATCTATTTCCTTACTCTTATCAGCGTGGAAGGAAATTCTGGAGCAAAAGATTTTTTGTTTAGCGGAGATATTGAAAACATCAAGCTTCAACAAAGAAGATTCGGAAACCGTAACAGTGTCAAACATTGGGTCCTGTAAAATGGTTACAGAAAGGTCAATAAGCTTCAAAAATCAGGAATCCAAAGAATTGAAGCCTGATGAAGCATCTGAATACAATTCAATTCCCGGTCACCAAAAAGATTCAGATTCAAAAGCTTCAACGCTCAAAAACCCAGAAAAATTGCAGATACGAAAACCCACAATTTTGCTTCCGAAACCAGTGATAATGTTTTCTCCAAGGCCAGTTAGCGAGCTCGACGCTGCTGCAACCAAGCTTCAGAAAGTGTACAAGAGTTACCGGACCAGAAGAAACCTTGCAGACTGTGCAGTTGTAGTTGAGGAACTCTGGTTTGTACCTTAATCATGTTGGATTTTTGCTGTGGGAATTTTTATTTATTTATTTATTTTAAGTCGTTCTCTGTTTGCTTATGTTTATTTGGGTTTTTGAAGGTGGAAGGCCCTGGACTTTGCTGCTCTGAAACGGAGTTCAGTGTCGTTTTTCAACATTGAGAAACATGAGACTGCTGTGTCGCGATGGTCACGGGCCAGGACAAGAGCTGCCAAGGTATTTATTAATTGATAAAATATAATATTGGCAATTAAGTAGTTGAAATGAGCTTGATTAAGTTTCAGGATAAGTTCTATGTTTAACAGCAAAAAAAACCATTTTCGTGCGTGTAGGTTGGAAAGGGCTTGTCTAAAGATGACAAGGCTCAGAAATTAGCTCTGCAGCATTGGCTTGAAGCTGTAAGTCTATGCACTTTTGCCCCTCTGTTTTCTTTGTCATGTTTGGCTCTTTTATTTCGTCTTTTTATCTTTTAAAAATGGATAGAAATAGAAATGAACAAGATTCGTTTTCCTTTCTTTTCTTCTTTTTTACACTTTTTTTCATGCATGCATCAATCTTTGTTGTTGATTTGGCTGTCTTCTTCAAAAATGACTGCAGCATCTCATAAGACTTCAAAGAAGTCAAAACTTTACCAATATATTTTTCTTCAACGAGAACTTTTGAAACAACTTATTTTGTCATCCTCAAATTTTTAATTATGGTAAACCTTGAAGTGAATATATGCACTTACATGTCATGCACCGTTCTTTTCGTTTCTACAGATTGATCCACGACATCGATATGGACATAATCTACACTTCTATTATGATATTTGGTCGGAAAGCAGGAGCACACAACCATTCTTTTACTGGTAAGTCAGCTTTAATCGGATATGATACATAAAGCTAGAGGTAACTTATAAGTATTTGTAATTGTATCTATTCTCATCCCTAATTTTGTCACTTGGAATTGAATTCAGGCTGGATGTGGGTGATGGTAAAGACTTCAACCTCAAGAAGTGCCCCAGGACTGTTTTACAACAACAGTGCATCAGATATCTCGGACCAGTAAGCCTACTACTCAATTTTATTGTTTTCCCAAAATATGAAATTGAAATTAGAATACTGATTTACTTGTGTGGCGCAATGAATGACAGAATGAAAGGGAGGCATATCAAGTAATTGTGGAAGATGGAAAGCTAATGTACAGGCAAACTGGTGTGCTTCTTGACACAGTAGAAGGGTCAAAGTGGATATTTGTGCTGAGCACTTCTAGAGCTTTGTACGTGGGGCAGAAGAAAAAGGGTGTTTTTCAGCATTCAAGTTTTATGTCGGGTGGGGCTACAACTGCAGCTGGAAGACTAGTCGCGCATGATGGGGTTCTCGAGGTACATACGTTTACAGTTTTCATTTCAGTGCTCAAATTGAAGTCATTTTCTTGGCCAATTCATGAACGTCGATGCTTATACATATATACTGTTTTCAGGCTATATGGCCATACAGTGGACACTATCTTCCAACAGATGACAATTTCAAGGAATTTATTAGCTTCCTCGAGGACCACCATGTGGATCTAACCGATGTCAAAGTAAATTTACTAAATTACATTATAAACCTGCTTTGGCTTCTTTTTTATTTTTTCCTAATCGGTAAATTAATCAATAATTAATGTATGCAGAAATATGCAGTTGACGATGACAACAGCTTCTATAACATTAAAGCTAAGATTGAGAGGTCGGAGTCAGAGGAGGTGGAAAGTTTATCCACAACAGTGGCATTGGATATAAATGCTGCTGTGAATGGAAATGGGCCCACCAACAGCGACCAATCTTCAATCTCAACCGTTCGTCGACAAGATGGGTCTGGGAGCAATGCAGAAGCGCCAGTGTTCGACTTGGCCAAGCGTTTATCTTGCAAGTGGACGAGCGGGGTTGGTCCACGTATTGGGTGTGTGAGGGATTATCCTACGGAGCTGCAATACAGGGCACTGGAGCAAGTCAACCTATCACCCAGACTTACAGCTGGACCCGTTGGGAACTGTGGTCCGATTCCTTCGCCGAGGCCTAGCCCAAAGATGCGAGTCTCACCTAGGCTTGCCTATATGGGTCTTCCTAGTCCGAGGCTTGCTTCTCAACCTGCCAATTGACACTAGGGCTCATTCATTTCTCAATACCTCTAGAAAAACTATTTAATACTCTTTTTTAAATGGAAATTAGAATTTAATGTTATTCTTTCAATTTATTTATTTATTTTTAAAAAAAAAAAAACTCAAGTTGTAAATATGTCTTTCCAATGTATTTCTGAATTTAAATATTAGAAGCAGAATTTTCTTTTCTTTTCTTTGTTTATTCTTTGTTTATCTTTATCTTTCTTTGTAGACCGACAAACTAATACAGTGCAGGTTGTGTGAATATGAGAAACCCCAAGCCACCTCTAAATTAAATAAAAAAAGAGAGACAAAGGTCGAAGTGTTTTTTTGTTGAATAAAAAAAAGGATTTATCTCTAGCAGTTTATAGGTTTCGGAAGTATTTCGCGAGTGAACCGATTTATGTATTTTTTTATTTTTTTAAAAATCCGCGATGGGAGCCTATGTCGCTAAATTTTTTATCAATTTCATGCAATAGCAGTGAATAATAGCATTTGAGTCCAGATGAGACTACCAAAGACTCGAACCACAATTTTCGTATTTACAGATATGATAGTTCAGCTAGCTTGTACAATTGAGCTACACTTTCAAGTACACAAAGGTTAAAGTGTTCACTTTGACCATGCTGATCAATACTGTTTTTGTTTTTGTTAATTAAGTTGGTCCTAAACTCTCCTGGTATTGATCATCACCCCAAGCAATGCTGAGGGAGGTAAATGAAATAATAGAAATAGGTTAGGGAAAAAAAATAAGAAGTTATATAATAAATCCATTGATTCACAATTCCAATTCCTAATATAAATTTTTCAATATCTTATTAAATCAAAAAACATATATTAGGGGGAAATGTAATTATCTACTTGATCTACCAAATACTAATTAATTGTGACATTACAGCCCTGTAGCTGAAGCTAGCTTTTAAGGCCGCATTTGTTTCACCGGATAAGGGACCAGATTGGATTTCTATATCCAGTCTCTTCCCTTATCCGGTGTTTGGTGATGACATCGGACTCGGATTAGAAAATCCGACTCTAAATTATTTCCGGTCACGTATATTGATTTCGAATCCAAAACCAAAGCACGGGATTGTAAGACTCGAACTCGGATTTCTTCTCTCTTCTGTGATTTGGCTTCTCCTTCAACAGAGAGACTCGGATTTCCTCTCCCTGCGTTGCAACAGATCTGCTTCAATTTGCTTCATTGTCACCATCGTCCTCCTAGTTCGTCGTCTCCTGGTTCATCCTCGTCGTCTGCTCAGAAAATTATGTTCGCCTTCCTCCTATTACTACTTTCTTTGATTCTATCTTTACAAGCGGGTACAACGAGAACGAAGACAAATACATAAACTCAACTCTGGTCGAATTCTGAAACATTGGGAAGGAGGAAAAAGAAAGAAAAAAATCAAAAAACAAAATTGGTTATCAAAATTGCTGGCAAACTGAGAAGGTGAATGGGAAAGAACTGAGTTACAGTGAGTTTGTGGAGAGATACATGGAGAAAAACTAGCATATTATGCTGACAGGTCTCATGGACGATTGGAGAGCTTGCAGAGACTGGGTCACCCTCAATGGACAACCAAATCTTTAATTTTTTGCCACCTACTTTGGCAAATCCAGAGTACAAGTATTGTGCATACCAAATTTCTATATTGGGTGAAGTTTTTTTTTTTTTTTCTTTTTGGGTTTTCTCTTCTTGATGAGCATTTCATGTTTCAAGGTTGAATTTTGTCATCCTTTTGGCACTGAGACTTGTTTTGATTTTTGTAGCTGGTGATGCATTTATATATTTCTATAGTATTCATTTTTATGTTCAATCATTGAGGATAGCAGAATTGTAGTTTATACATGTCCATTTTGTCAAAGAGAATTGATAGGGTTTAGAACTTGTGCTTGTCAAGTGATTATGTAAGAACTGTTTGATTTGGATCATTATTTCATTTTTTACCCATACCTCTTTTGCTCCCCATAATACAAGCAATAGAAGGAAGGCTCAAACTAATGGAATTCACATGTACTTAAGTTAAAAGAGGAATTCGTAGTAGATATAGGAGCACAAAGTACATAGGCAAGGTAATATGGAATCTCATTGATGCATAACAAACTTTACTCACAAAATATACACTACAATGGCAACAAGGGAACCTTTCTAGCAAAAAAACAAAAATTAACATATTGCAAAAATGTTTACTTAAAAAATGCATTAATAACTCATACACTGATAGATAGCATTCTTTATATGCCAATCAAATTCTTCAATCTGTATGAACAAATTGAACCAAATGAATACATATATGCTAATTATATGTACAACAAGCTCCAATAAACCAAGACCACACAGCAGTGGAAAAGTATGGAAACTGAGTCTGAGATAAAGAGAGATGAAAATCTCTAAGATTTTGTATTTACTGTCTTTCTTATCTCGTACTTGTTAGCAATCATATTGAGTATAACTATGTAAGCATATTGTAAAGTTCTGAGCTTTTCTTAGTTTCCATGAGATCCAAAAGGTTAACTGTGTAAGACTTTTTACTTTTTTCAGCATTCTTTTTATTTTTCTTTTATCCTATGGTGGTGTTAGTGGTTGTTGTTGCTATTGTTGTTATTGCTGCTGCTATAGTTTTTTTTTTTCTTTTTTTGTTATTGTTACATTTGGAATGTGAAAAGGCTTTAGATGAAAAACATAAGCTTTCTGCTAATTATGATATAAATTGTTGAGGGCTTTGAAGTTTTGAGTTTGGAGATGGATTAGACTGGGATTGAAGAAATGTCTTTGATGTATTTGCTTTTGCTGTCATTAGGAGAAATTTTGATTGTTCAAGAAGATGAACAATGTTCGTACATGGCAAAAACATGTCTTGATGAATCTTTGAAACCTTGTCAATAATAAGTGTGATTTCAACAACACCAGCTGGTATAGAAGGTGCATATATGGTCCTTCACAGTCACTATAGTCTCTGTTTTGCCCCCAGTAGACTAGTACTTAAGAGCCAGCAGGAGAGCAAAACCAGAGTTTTAAACCAAATGAGAACATTCAACTTTGCAGTTGAATGTGTTACAATCAAATTTTTGTACATATAGAATTATTTATTGTTTAATTAGCATTTATTTGGTTGTTTTATCTTAGTATATATTTTTGTAACTGCAGACATTGTTAATCTTTTATGGCTCGGCTAGTTCTCTTAAGTATTGAGGTTTTGACAATTTTATTTATGTCAAGTAAAAGGTTGCAAATAATACAATTTCTATTATCTTATATCATTTAAGAAAAAGTGTAGTCTTTTGTTTTTGGAGTTAATACATATACATGTTTGAAGTTGTAACATTGCAATGTGATTTAGGCTAGTTAGGCATTGGAGGACCCCAAAGACACAAATTTTTCACTTCTTGTAGGGCTGTGTTAAATACAAAATAATAAAAAATGCATTAGAAGTGTCTTTACTTGAATTAAAAATATTACTTATTCTATATTAAAAAACAGAGAAAAAGAAGAAAAAAAAAGGAGAAGGTAAAACATAAGTATTCTATCCATGACTTATGAATGAATCTAAGTTATAATATAGTTAGGAGCATTGAACCTCTGACTTTTACACTAAAAATGGTAATATTATGGCCAATTGTTCATAATTTTTCATAATTATTTTTTATTTTTTTTCCAGCTGTACTTTATTTGTGCTAATGTGAACAATTATGATATATTTATATTAAATTATATTTTATATTTTATAAATGACATAATATTATGTTTTATTAAATTTATAATTAGAAATATATTACAATATATTTTATAAATAATGTTTATTTAAATTAATAATAAAAATTACATTTTATAATATAATTTAAAAATATAAAATATATTATTAAATTGAAATACAATCCAGTCCAATCCGATACTGCACCTAACACAGTATATCAAATCTTGTCATTTAATCCAAGACTGCACCAAACACAGGAAAAGATTTGAGAAATCCAATCATGCTATATATAATCCAATCCAATCATACCAACTATATCCGATCTGATCCGATCCTGCATACCAAACACACCATAAGTGTTTTCGAATGAGTAAAATGTACTGCATGGTCTTTTAGATGATGTCATGTACTTTATATATATATACATATATATAATTCATATACATATTAGAAGCAGCTTATTTTGATGGAGCAAGAATAACATAGATCTTGCAAATTAGGAACTGACACTTGAATTATGTTATTTAGTGAAGCAAACCCATCTGTGCCCTCTTTGCATCCATGAAGTTATTTTTCTTTTCTTTCTATGGCAAATGCATCCATAAAGTTTTTTTTTTGGTAAATAGAAGTTGCATTGAGCACCAATAAAAAGCCAGGAAAGAGGTACAAAGAGGAGCTTAAACCAGTTTCCTCAACCAACAGCTGAAACAAAATGCCAGCCAGAATAACATAAAAATTAGAAGCATAAAAAGGAAAGTCTCTATTAAGCTTAAGAGCAAGCTTTGCAGTGATGTCTGCACAGACATGTTGCCTCACATCCATGAAATTGTTACAACTTACAAGCAAGAAAGAAAAAAAGAAATTAAAAGAAACGATAAAGTTGTATTGAATTAAATTGAATTTTTTTTTTAATAAAAAAAGTTGAAAGAGTAGAAATCTATGTATTTACTGCAATTTTAAATGTTGACTAACCAGTTAATTTATATATTACTATTATATTTAATCAGTATAATAAATTGAATTTTCAACTTACAAAATACTCAAACTTTAATATTTTTGATAAAAAAATTATAATCTTTAGGGCTAGTGATGAATTATTTAGATATAATGTATTAATTTTAGTTAGTATTTTTGGTGTTAGTTTCATATAGGATTATATAATACACTTTAACTTTTTAATATAAGATATGATGTATTACTAATACATCAAAATTTTTTTGTATTAAATAATACACCCTATCATTTTTTTTTTT
>QANX01004671.1:55292-78849 GCA_003254975.1 Ochetophila trinervis
AAAAAAAAAAAAAAAAAAAAAAAAAAAAAAAAAAAAAGAGGTGATGAATCATACGAGTAGCACAGGCCTTTAATCCTATGGATAAAAGATTTTTTTTGTGCACATGTGAACGAGACTCTTTAATACTCTTGCAAATGGTTATACACTGTTAGGGTTTTGCAATAATCGGAGTGCTAGCTCTGTGAAAACAAGAAGAGAGGATTGTGTCTAAATGTAGCTGCTGGTGTCCACTTTGGCAGCTAAAGAAGCATTAAATTTGTGCATTAATAGCTGTCGGTTGATCATCAATGTATGAAGTTTAAATACTCTTAACTCTTTACTCATTAAATGCACAGTTATGACTATATGCTGACCATGGAAAATGCGTGCTGAATATTGTTTTTTGTTTGAGCGTATGTAAAACATGTTGTTTATGTGATTTGACATTAGCATCTTTTACAAATAGACATATTGCTCAACAATTTGACTAGATTTCTTGGAACCAAACAATTCAGCCTTCTTTATTTGTTAACTATAGTCTATAAGTAACAACCGAAATAAGTCTACTCGGCCATGATTAACACTTTTTCTTCTTTTATGTCCGGGTTATGACCCTAAGCTTGATACCATGCTTGAAATTGAGAATGATGCCGTACTCAAGCTCCAGAGGTTTTTCCATATTGGGAGAATGCCTAAATACACATTTCCTGTATAAATGAATGAGCGAGAGCTTTATTTCCTGAAGGGAAAATTTCTGACCAATGCATGATCTAGGCCCAATTCCAAAAGGTATAAACGCATAAGGATGCCTTCGTTTCTCTTCTTCACCATTTGGATCAAACCTCTCGGGCCTGAACTTCTCTGGCTCTGGAAAGTTCTTTGGATCTTTTGCTAAGACTCCAAGTGCCAACCATACCCATGTCCCCTGCTCCTCAAACAGACAAATCATGTTAGCTAAAGAAACAACCAGACCCACGCCATAGTTGATTAAGTTCCTCTATGTATGTATGAGATTTGAAATAACAACAATTTATTATAATACTACCTTGGGAAGAAGATAACCTCCAATCTCTACATCTTTTGATGTTTCTCTTGCAACCAAAGGAGAAGCAACGTAAAACCTCATTGCTTCTTTAATCACCTGCAATGCATTAACAAAATGTTATTGTCGGATTGAATTTCAGAGGTAAAGGAGAAGTAAAAACATTGACTGAATAAGAAAGCTTGGAAATTTACTAGCCTGATCAAGATAAGGAAATTTGTGTTGAAGATCATGAGCAGTTGGGATATGATCTGATGGGCCAAATCCATCAATCTCTGCAAGCAGCTTTTGCTCCACTTCAGGGTGTCCGGAAACTAGATACACAATGGAGGACAATGTAAAAGCTGATGTGGATGACCCAGCAAGAAGATGCTCGTACGTAACTGCGCTGATATAATCAGGGGTAAAAACATTCTTTGCCACCGTTTCTTTCTCTCTTGCATTCAATATGGCTGACAAGAAGTCCTTTGAACCTCGATCTTTGTCTTTCATCCTCTTAACCACAATCTCATCGAGCCGACCACTCAGTTTCTTATTAGTTCTGTCTACTTTCCAGTCCATGGTACCGGGAATTCTCTTGAGGATCTGTCTGAAAGGCTCTTGAAGAATGGGGACAAGTAGACCCAGAATGATGGAGAAAGAACCTGACAAGTCCATCTTAAGCTGTGTTGTGGAGTACATATGTTGATTTATAAAGTCAGAGACTTCATCAGTATTGCTGTCTGTTCTGTTGTTAAATTTGGTGATTGAATCAGCAGTGGTCGATTGGGGCTTAGACACTCCAAAAGTGACACCAAAAGCAGCTTGTCCTATAACATCTGTTGTCAATCTGAGAGAGAGGTTGGAAAAGGTGATATCTTCTTCCTTATAGGAGTGGAGATTTTGAGTTGCAGATTCAATGAACTCCTGCATGGTGGGAACTAGGCTGGCTAGGTGTGATGGTTGGTAAACTGATAATATTGTGTTTCGCATGGTGGACCATCTTGAATCCCTGAAAGCTCATGATTCACCAATAAGAACACTATCATAATGACAGTAAGCTTTTTGATTTGATTTGATTTTTTTTTTTTCCCGTTAACCCAAATAAGTAAAATATATTCTAAAGGACAATGTTCAATTTGCAAAATTTTCAGTAAAAAAAGTTTTTCTAGTGACTGAGATTTTTTTGTTTATAGGTTTATCATGACCTATTGACCTGATATGAATCATATAAAGTGAGCCATTAAATATTTTACCAGAAAGGAATTGTTCATGTTGTAAAACCAAGTAACAAACTCAGTAAGATGACAAGGAAAACACTTCTGAATGGTTTAGGTGCTTTACGAATTCTATAATTCCAAGTAAACAGAAACCTACTCAAAATAATTTATCAAAAACAAAAACAAAACGCATATGTTAATATGTTGGTAAAGTAATACCTGGTGAAAAAGAGACCCTTCTGATGGAGAGGAGAAGCTGAGATGGGAGATGGAATGCTTCTGTTTGGAATGTCCTTGAATTTCCTAATACCAACTTCTCTACAAAGCTCTGGATCTGCTACAATTATCAATGGCTGCCTACCCATGTGAAACCTGCACTATTTTACAATTGGTAAGAACTATGAGATTAGAAATACTGCAAAAGCAGTAAAATGGACATTGGGAGCAATTATGATTATATGTTCAAAATCAATGTTTGCAGAAGCAATCATTCCCAATGGTAGGGTTTAAGAGGTGTTTGAAGTCTCTACCGCACTTAGCAACTAATGCATATATAGTGGAGCAAATACATGAACCAAACCATACCCAAAACCAATAGAACCTGAGCAAATTAAAATATAATAGATATTGGGCATGTGGTAAGCAAAAGTGGATGAAATGAGAGTGAGACGCAAAATTATTCAATCTAATTATCTAACTCATCATGAGACAAACTCAGCCAACCCCTGAATGTGGACATATATAATATTATGGTGCAGCCCATATGTGGAGCAATGGAAAGTTGCTAATGATTCCTCTTGTTTCCTTGTTGAGCTGTTTTGAATAAATCTTCAAAGTTGAGAGACAGAAAATTAGAAATTAATTAAAATGTTGAAAAAATGAGGGGCAAAAAAAGGGTTAGATAGTGGTATTATTTGAATTACCATTTTTTTAAAAGTTTAAGTTTATGGAAATTAAACCTGTCTCTTTTATATTTTATTTCCATTACTCTCTCATATATAAGTCTGTTTGGATTTATACATGCGTATTTTTTATCCAACCTTTTTGGGTTTATTTTATATCCGTATATAAATTTTTATCTTTAAATATAATTGTTAAATTCTAGGATACTATATTGAATTACAATTTCTTCCAAAAAAGTTGAACTTATAAGAGATAATCATCATTTCTTTTATATTTAATCACTAATAGTATTTTTTGAGAGAAAGAAAATAATAGCTGCAAAGTTTCATGAAAATGTTGATAACTAACGGAAGAAATGAGAAGCAGAAGCTGTGGCAGAGAAAAAGACAGCAGCTATATGCTGTTTATTTTTGTCATTTGGTCTAGTTTATTCTCAATGTAACTAGGAACCCAAGTAGTATATCTTTATGTATTTTAGGCTAAATTTAAGTGATATTTTTGTAAACAGCTAAAGCATTAAATGCAAGTATGCTGCAAGATTAGGTAAAATCCATACGGTGCTAATGTTTGACAACTCTGATATATGGAGTAAAATTCAATGAAATATTGGGAGAGTTGCTGTTTAATTTCCCCAGTTCTTCTTCTCTGTTTCTTTTATCTTTTTCAGCTGGCTATAGAACTTTAGTTTCTCTATTTTATTTTATTTTTGATCAAAACACTGAGCTGATCTAACAAAAGGAAACACAGTGGTGAATAGTAAATAATTTGTTGGTTTTTTGGCTCCACAAAGTCCAATAATGAGTATATCATGCAACCTAGTCAAGATTTTTGTAATCCTAGTCAAGTTTTATGCTAGCTTAGACCTAGGAGCTTGATAGTATACGTGTCGCCTCAATTCTTCTTAATTAATCATCACCAAAAAAGCAAAAGGAAAACTGGTAGAAAGATTTTAAAGTTGGAAGAAAACAAGGAATGAAAAATCATTGTTTTCCTTCGATGAATCGGAAACAAAACAACTAGAGGAAACTAATAAAGTTGTTAACCTCTCAATCATGGTCTTGATTAATCTAGACAAGTTGATGATCTCCATGAAAGAACCAATTCTATGGTTTTTTTTGGAAAATGAAGGGGTATATGTATAGTAAGTGGCAGAGATTAGACAGTAACCTGAAAATAGGGCCATATTGTTTGGCAAGAACAGAGAATAAATCAGGACCGTACTTAGCCAACAAAGGAAGGTGGCCTACGAAGGGAATAGAAGGTGGACCAGGCACCTTTCTCACACCCCAGTACGGCGCATACAAGTAATAACCCAACACTCCTGCTGCTGCTGCCAACAATGTGAAGATTGTTGGTATCACTGAAATGCTCCCAAAAACCCCTTCCATGCCCATCAATAAACTCCTATAAGTCTCTGCCACTGCAGCCATTTTTTTAACAGAGAGAGAGAGAGGACAGAGAGAGGTCCAATTGGTATTTTTTTTGGTAGAAAGGTCCAATTGGTGATGAGCGCTGGTTTTGGTGTTGTTTTATAATGTTGGGGATGAGAGGAATTGGGAGGTGTCTTACATGGACACCATGTGTTTGTCGTTATGTAAATGATTTTACTAGTGAAAAATTTGGTACCCAATGCAATATTTAAAGAAGACCCAAAAAGAAATAATGCAATAGTCAAAACTATCATATGGGATTTATATTGGTCATTGGTGGTGAAGATGTTAAAGGCGGGGTCTACTTCTTAGCTTACCGTTCAAAGGAAAATTCCTTACTTTTCTTTATTTCCAAAATCGTATAAAAAGAAAAGATACACCATTTTGAGATGGTCAAGACCACAATATGATGGAGTGGGGAAGAAGAACAGTATTCCCCACTATTGTGCCACAGTGCTAATTCATGTGCTGAATTCGTTGATTTTGCAATACAAATCTTATCTGGCCAAGAATATATATATGGCATCGATTTCGAAGATGAGCCAAAAAGAAGTTAGGTTTGAAGCCATTAACTTGGTTGTAATGCTTTTTGGCTTTTTTGCAAGCACGCGCGATTGCTACTTCGGCCTACAAAGATTGAAAAGGAGAAAAGCTATTAATCTGTTAGTGTATTTAATCAGGTTACCTGGCCGACAATGAAATATTGATATTGTTATTCTTCAGTTTTCAAATTTTATTTGATTTGATTTTTTAAAAATTGTGTCCAAGATTTTTGAGTCGAATACAGGGAATAAAAGATCGAATTGAAAGCCGCAGATAGAAATTAGATAAGCATCGATCCAAAAACACAAAAAGAAGAGAAAAATGTGTTTCGAAGGAGTGAAAATCAGTGCTGGTCTTCCAAACACTCATCTTAAACCATTAGGCTTAGATTCGTTGGATTACGACAATACAGTTGAAATTGACATTCTAAAAGGATAAGCCCTTGATTGAGACATTGAAAGATAGAATATAAATTGTTAGAATTTATATGCGACTTAGGCATGTATAGATGTTATTTTGAAAAAATGTTCTCCAATGAAAATGTCTATGATGAATGTTAAGCTGATGTGGCTTTGATATTGTCAAAGTGAATGTCTACTTTTGAACGCTCTGTCAGACATTGTCATATTTTTTAAAAAATTATTTTTTTTAAAAATACGATTTGCTCAAAAACTAAAAATACTTAATAAAATATATAATTAATTAATAACTATAAATAATCTTGTACACATTATCATTGGAGAATAAATTTTAAATTTATTATCCATTTATACTGTATAAATTTAAACAATATTTATTTTTATATAAAATATATACAATCCACCTTTTCATTGAAAATGTTGTTATGCTTTCTTTTTCTAATCATTATCAAAATCATTAATTACCCAAAAATCTGCAAGTTAATAAAATATACAATCTTATTTTGTGCGGATAATATTCTAAAATTTTCAATGGCAAGGATTCTAAGGGTTGGCCGCAACGTTTTCTTGTTAAGAGAGAATCTACTTCTATGGATTCTTTCTTCTGTGTGTTTTGTCTTAGCATAAAGCGCGTTAGTTAGGTTTTTTATTTTTCTTAAAACGTGCGATTAAATTTATGCATTTTGACAACAACGTTTTTTTTTTTTTAATTTTTTTACTTTGCTCTCTGAGATCGATATGCTCCTTCTAACATTATTTTTTTACTATGAATACTAAAAAGTTTGTTTCATATTAAACTGCTCTGGATTAAATTAATCATTTAAAATTTTTATTCGGCCAAATTTAAACTAATTTGGTTCAATCCAATATAATCTAATGTTCAAAACAGAATCTAAAAGTACTAGTTAAATAACATCCGTCAATTGGGTTAGGTTCTTAGAAAAATTTAGACCAGCAACTTTTCAACAAAATTCTAATATTCTAATTTTTATCGGCATTAGTTTTAGAGCATCTACTAAAAGTACTATATAGTTTTGGCTATGTTTTGTCTTTTTATTTTTATTTTTATTTTATTTTTCTTTTTTCTTTTTTTCTTTGATAAGAAAGAATCTTCTTTTTGGAATGACATCTTACTTTTGGAGATTCCTTCTTTTGTGTGTTTTGTCTTTTACATGCAGGAAAGAAATTGTATTTTCTTAAACGCCGGCCTGTTTGGATCTTGGAAAATATTGAGGAAAAGGAAAAAAAAAATTTAGGATTTTGAAATCCTGTTTTTGGTTGTGAAATTACTTGGTGTAAAAAAAAAAAAAAATTAAAGAGGATATTAAACTGAACGGAAAACTTAAAAACGTGGATTTCTATTTTCCTCCCAAATTGGGAGGAATTTAACTTCGCTGTATGACATTGTTTTATACCATTTAACTTTGTGACTACAATCTTCTTATATTGACTTTTTTATTTTATTTTAATATAAATACATTATTTGGATGATTTATGCAATTGGCATGCGAGAAAAAAAAAAGGATGAAAACAACCGAGGAAAAGAACCTTGAAAACGAGGAGTAAACTAAAAAAAAAGGTTGAAAACAAAGAGTATATAAAGAAAAATGTTGGAAAAAAATTGAAAACAATGAGTAAACGAGAAAAAAAAAGTTGCACTTAAAACCAAAAAAGAAGAAGTTAAAAATAACAACAAATAAATAAAAAACGATGAAAAAAAAGTTTTATTTAAAAAAAATTGAAAACAAAGAGAAAATAAATAAAAAACTATTAAAAAAAAAACTGAAAATAAGAGAGAGAAAATTTCCCATGTGTTTTGTCAACAGCCAAACAAGTGAAAAAATTGGTTAGAAAATTCATTCTTTTCACTTCTACATTTTCACATCAAACCAAACATGAGAAAACATTTGATTTTCTTTTCGTACCACTTTATTTTTTCCTTGTACTTTTTTCCCCTTACATTTCCTCAAACTCCATAAAGAGCAAAAATGTGCGATAGAGCTGACAATTTGTAGTAATAAATTGTGTATGTGTCAATTTATTTATTGAAAGCTATTACTTCGACAATAAAGATGATAATTTATGTTAACAAGTTATGTATGTGTTAATTTATTTATTTAAAATTATTAATCATGTTAAAATTTATCAATTTTATTCTACATTTATTTAATACATGCACTAAACGAGTTGATTATCTATTAAATAAAATAATATATTAAATAGTATGTTTATATTTATATATTTTTTAAATTTTTAATACAATAATCAAACTTTTACTTTACTTATATTATATGTATCTCACTTTTAATTGAGTATATTCTATGTAATGGTCTGAAATGCAAATATTATATATATTAAAAAAATTATTTTTAATTAATTATGTTTATTTGTGTTAATTTTGAATTAAAAACGTTGATGTGTGATTGACATATTTATAATTGTGTTAAATGTGTTGATATTGATATAATTTTTAGCGAGTCAGTCCAACCTAAATTGTCACCCCTAAACTGTTCCTTTAGATCAGTATTTGTTGACAAAATATTAAGAACTTCCACAATTTGTATATAGGTTGATAAGGATTTTGTATGGCGCAACTTTCCTTAAGTTTTACATGGTGCAATTTTCCTAAACTGTCTTAAAACACCTCAAATTTGATCGCTTTATTCTATCTTAAAATTAAATCAAAGAGCTTTGGAAGTTGTATTTGTACTTCTCATTATTTCTATACATACTCATCCTTGGAGTTAAGGTTTTTTTTTTTTTTTTTTTTTTTTTNAAAAAAAAAAAAGAGTAACCCCAAATATGGGTATATATGCGTATAGACTATGATCAGAATATGATTTTCTTTTGTTATTTATTTTGGTTGGATCACAAGCAAAGATCGATTCATTGCATTGTATCCAGCCCATTGTTCGGTCCCATAAAAAGGTTTAATATCTAGAGATTTTTATATGAATGGCCATTAATGAAGTAGAATAATTTTTTCATGGCTACAATTTTTTACAATGTTTATAAGAAAAAAACTACAATGTAACTTTTTTGTTATAGATTTAACTATAAAAATTTAAAAAGTATTACTTCATCATATATAATATTATTTTGTTATTAACAAATACTACTCTAATTATAAATAAATAACACTAATTTATAATGAAATAATATTATAAATTTTTTAACAAAATAATATTTATCTATAATTAAATAATATTTTTTAAAATTTTACAGTAAAACTCTCATTGTAGAATTTCAACGCTTACCATATTACCAACCCTTAAATTCATTTTATCTATTTTATCCATTTTCTTTTTCTTTCTTTCTTTTTCTTTCATTATCTCTATTTCTCTCTCTCCTATGAACGAACATTAAAAGAAGAAAAAATATGAGAGACACGTAGCTAACAACAAACAGAAAAATCTACTTAGAAGAAGTTTAAACTAATAAAAAATTAAACATAAAAAGATCATCTCTTTTTTTTTTTTGTCTATTTTTTTCAAACTTATAATTTTTAAAATACAACTCATCCACTTGACCACAAAATCACCTCTTTTTTAAAAGCAAGTAGAGTAACTAATTTAATATAAAAGCAAAACGATGAAAGTTCAAAAGAAAAAAAAAAAAATGGAGTTCGCCAAAGCCACAGCTTTTGGTGAAATTCCCCTCCAAAAGGTTGCACATCGCCCTTGGTAAAATCTCCTTTCGAGGGATGAAATTCTACTCTGAAGGGGTGCACACTTAAGTTGTATTACCAAAGACGTTGTTCACCTCTCTATTGGGCAATTTCACCAAGGACGGTGTGGGTGGGACAAACTGCATTTTTTTTTTTCTTTCGAACTTCTATTTTCGACTTCCATCTACCTTTTCAAAATTTCATTGATAGTACCATTAAATACACACTTTATAAAAAAATAATAGCTTTTTATTTTTATTTTTTTACGCCTATATAATTTGTAATTCAAATTTTTTATGGTGTTTTTAATAAAACAAAAAAAATTAAAATATTTAAAAATATCTTTGAACGCTAGCTTCTCTCTAATGCCTACTTAATGGAATTTTTTTTTTCGAAAATGATTTTATTTTATTGTTTTAATTATTACATTTTTTTCACTAGTGATTTAGTAGCTATGATTTTTTTTCGACGTCATCAAAAATCGTTTAACCTACAGTATTATTACCGATGAAAATAGAAAAGAGATCATGAAAAATGTTAGTCAGAGAGAATGTGTGTTTTTTGTATTTTTTTAATTATTTTTATAACATAGTGATTATTTAAAACTTGAAATTAATGAAATAGTAAACATGAATAATTAAATAAAAAAATGTTGAACATAAATAGTTAATCTATTAGTAAAATAGACATCCATACACAAATCCCGAATATCTAAACAAAATATGGGCGAGTAGCAAACCCAGCCCCATATCGAAAATATTCATATTTCAATATACACTAAAGATGCTTCTTAAATCTCACTGCCATGATTGAGAAGTTTATCTAGTCGGTTTACTCTACTAGAACCACATTACAAAAAATTATGAATCTGGGAGAATTGTGAATGCAAACTAGAGACCATTACTCAGCAATTACAACAAGCAATATATTCCATGTTACTTGTATGGCTAGCTTACAAGACCAACCGCTTTTTACATGAATAAAACCAATATAATTTGAAGAGGCCATACTATATTTACTTTATGGTCTGAAAGACTGAAACAGTTGCTTGAAAATGAATAAAAAAAAATGGAAATCCTCCTCCTCACAGCACTCTGTTGGCGAGTCCGCCTGCAATGAAACAGCCAGAATCACAAACCAGTTGCAGATTAGAAAGACAAAATACGGAGAAATTACATTGAACTAAAATAACACTATCAAAGGATACAGAAGAAACAGCAACATCCGTTGGTCTGATTGCAATGTTCACCATTCCCCTGCTGCATAAAAAAACCATAACATACTCTTTTAGCACTCAAAATCAATTAAGCAAGCACACATACAGTAAAAAACAAAACACCTAACGATCCAGAATTTTCCACAAATTAAGCCATACCAACATCAAGCACGGGAATGGAGTTGCAAAAGACCAACTTTAGCATACAACAACACTAGACATTTCCATCATCACGGCTTGGACCTGAGATAACCCATTTGATCCACAAGAACTTCCAAGTCCTCGCCCCACTCACCAGGCTTTGCAACCAAATCCTCCACCTCCACATCCAGCTCTGACTCACCACCTACTAATAACACTTCTTCATCTGGGTTTCCAGCGACCAGATCATCACTCAATAGTTCCACCCATAATTCCTGATCATCTACAGAACCCATGTTGCCACCGATAGCTGTTGACATTAAACTTTCATTAGGATCCTCTATGGCACTGATGGATTCATTGTCCAAGGCAGCTGACAAAAATGTCTCCATCTCTGACTCCACAGTAGCAAACTCTCCCTGCTCTTGTTCTGCTCCGTAGTTCACAACTTGGTCAGAAGCCACAGCCACCGATGCTACCTCTTCCTGAAAATTCTCCACACTGGGGCTTGCAGTTAGTCTCCGCTTCCGTCCAATTTCGACCCCATGTACATTTCTTCCCTCGGCATTCCTCTGAACGAATTGCTGAATGAAAGTTGGACTTCGAAGAGCTTTAGCAAGGAAAGCCATTATCTGCAGCTGTTTGTTTTCGGTGTTCTGCAAGCGACTCTCCATGGCATGGACTTGCTCTTTGGAACTCTGCTGTTGCTGCCTCAGCCTCACAATTTCTGCCATTAACAGATTCCTATCTCTTTTGAGCCGTTCAAGCTCGCCTTCGAAACCAAATTGGCCCACCTCCACGCAAGCTCCTCCTTGTTGGTTCCCATTCAGAGAGACGTGTCTTCTCCTCTTTATAGTTTTAAGTAGATGCCTCTGCCCTCCTAGAAACCCTTCGTTTGCGAATTCCCATCGATCAGGATCAACTTTTCTGAAACCCTGCATTTAAATAGGAACATAACAAAACCGATTGAGCAAACCCTCAACTCAAGCTTGTAATTAATCAAACAGTATGCCCTAAATTTTCCATTGAAACTCAAAACTTCATGATCGTCCTGTATTGACAGGCTTCTCAAATTAAGAAATTTATATGAAGAAAAAAATCCACAATTTAGCATACCCGGATAGCAATGCTTGAAAATTGTAAAGAAGAGAAGAAAAGAAAAACTAATGAAATGAAGATCAAGGTTTTGGGAGCACTTACATATGTGTTTAGCTGGCGAATGAAGCTGGAGAAGTTACTGTGTTTGAAGTAGCGAGGAAGAAGATGGGTGGATAAGCCATGGGAGTCCCATACGATGAAGCTGTTGCGAGCTGTGCTCCACGACACGATGGAGTCTGTGGTTGGGTCTTCCACCATTTCGAAGGTCTTTGATAGAAATGGAGGCGGACCAACCTCATGCAGACCTTCAATTGGTTGCGGTGTCGCGCTTGAGGATGAAGATGATGAACCCGCCGTACATGTCAGCGTTTCTTCCTCTTTGACCCTCACTCCCTCCATGGCCTTTGCTTCTGCTTGATTTTGCTTCGCTTTCTAATCACTCTCAAACCTTAAAGTTGTTGAAACGGAGAGCTGAAACAGAGAAGCGTCTGTTTCATCCATTGTATGATCGCGAAATTCAAAAGAGTTGAGCAATTAACTTGAGGCTTAATTTGGGGTTTTGGTTTGCAGCGAAATTGAAGACTTTCTTATGATGTGGAGGAGAGAGAAATTAATATAGGAGGGATATTAAATTTCGAGGCGGTGGAGAAGAAAGTTCTAGAGGAGTTAACGATGGGATTGTCAACAGCATTTTGCGGTGTTACAATCTTTTCATTTGTTCTAGAAATTTCTCAAAACATCTGCAGCTCTTCTTCTAGAATGAGGAACTTGGAGAAAATTGGGTAGAGATGGAGCCCGAGGGAGAGAAGCCCAAACAAAACGGATAGTTTTCTGAGCTGAAACCCAACCCAAAGAAACTAATTATGTCAATTGCCAATTTACATAGAATATTATTTAAACCCAGAATGTTCCTATTTTGTGGTTGAAACTTGTAAATCCAGATTTTTTTTTTTTTTTATAAAAAACTAAAATCTAATTGTACTGCAAGACACATAATATAATTAAAGCTGACAATTTGTGTTGGTATTCCTTTCCATCTGTTTATGAATCATGTTAAAATTATTTAACTCTAATTTATATTTATTTATTATTTGTGTTAAACGTGTTTATCTCATTTAAATAAAATATTATTATTTTATTATTTTTATATTAAAAAATATATTTATTTATTGTTATTTTAAATTTTTATTCATCAATTTAATTTATTCATGTCATTTTGTGCCAATTTCGAGTTAAATAGATTAACCTATTAGTGATCCATTATATAATCGTGTTAATCATGTTGGCACTGATAAGTTAATTAGCTAGTTGTTTTCTAGTGAGGCGTGCTATTGTGTCATAACCAAGGTTGAAAAAGTTGAAATTTTCAGTAAAATTTTGCTAAAATTTTGGGTTTTTATGAATGTGGATAAAAAAATTTAGGNTCAATATAACTTTAATATGCTAAATTCTTTTGGATATAAAATTTTAGAATTGAAATCCTTAATTTTAAATTAGTGAGTATGGATGTGCAAAAAATCAATTAACCAATTCAAATTAGTCGATCCAATCTAATTCATGTTGACCTATTTAAAAACTGCATGGTCAAGTCGGTTTCAAATTTAATCTTTTGTAATTCGGTCGGATTGGATTGACTGCCAAGTTAGTAGTTAAGGTTTCAAAAATCCAATATTAGGTGACTTTTTTGTTGAATTTGGATAAAACCCAACCTAGTACACCCCTGCTAATGTGATTAAGGATATATAATTTAAATTGAAGTTAAATGAAATTAATAGTCACATATTATCACGTGAATGTTCTACTACTAAATTCACTATGTTGGAATTTTTCATTTTGCTGCATCTTAAATTGTCTTTAAATGCATCAAATATGTACATTGTAAAATTTTAACTTATAAGCTATATCCATTAATAGAACAAATCAGAAGGTGTAGATTTTTAATAAATTTCAAGGTATTAAATTATATGTGTGCACGCACACATTAAATTGACAGAATATGAAGTAAACAATCATGTATATGACATACTTAATAATTCTTTAAAACAAAATGACATACTTTTTATCACAAATTAAGCCTTTTATTTGATGCAATATTTTTTTATTCACAATTTAAAATTTTAATTACATATATAAGTTATTTTTGTTTAAGAAGAATATTTATATATTTTTCCTGNGAAAAATATGATTAAATTTTTTTTTTAACTTTTATAGTTAAATTGATAAAGTATTTCATAAACAAGTATATCTTAAAATTTCATTAAAAATTTCCATCTTTTTTTATAATTTTTTTTTTAAATTTTTATCGATATCGATATTCTATGGATATTTTTACCAATATTTCTGTATTTTTGACCTTCAATATTTCCGTCCCAATATTTTTATCATAGGTCATAACTTAAATTGTCAGCTCTACATATAATGAGGGGTGTAGGCATTGGTTTCTAGCAAGAATGAAAATATCGGTATTGACAGAAATATTGAAGGTAAAAAATACGGAAATATTTATGGAAATATCGATAAGATATCGATAAAAAAATAAAATAAATGATGGAAATTTATAGAAAAATATAGAAATTTTTAATGAAACTTTAGGATATGCTTATTTATTAGATATTTTATTAATTTAACTATAAAAATTGAAAAATATTGAGTGGAAATCATATTTATCATATCAAGAGACATATAACACTCGTTGACAGTAATAAAAAAATAATATATTAAGTAATAAATTATTCATTAATTAGAATAATAATACAAATACATAATTACTTAAATATTATTCAATACTACATAGAATTTATTCGTTGTTGAAACTTTTCACTCACTTTTTTATCTTCATTTTTAATAGTATATTGAGAAAAATATTGATAAAAAAATAATTTTTCTTGATTAGTTTTGTACGTATTTGTTAATATGCCAACCATATAGATATAATATTATATGTAATTGTCTTTGTTAATAGTCATGATATGGATATGATATTAATTGGCTTTATGCATAACTATTGGTTGTTAATGGTTGAGCTTGATAATATATACATAAATTCTTATTTGATGTCATTCTATAAACATTAGTTAATCATGTTGGCACTGATAAGTTAATTAGCTAGTTGTTTTCTAGTGAGGCGTGCTATTGTGTCATAACCAAGGTTGAAAAAGTTGAAATTTTCAGTAAAATTTTGCCGAAATTTTGGGTTTTTATGAATGTGGATAAAAAAATTTAGGTTAAAAAAAGAAGTAAAATTTCAATAATTTTTATCGAAATTTTCACGACATTTTTATTAAAATTTTCATGTCAATTGCTTCACAATCTGCTCAAAATGTCTATAATTTTCATAGAAGTTTCCATGGAAATTTTGAAAATATCTATTAATTTTTTTTATAAAATTTTAAAAATATTATAGCTTTTTTCATATTATAATTATTTGTTGATGACATATTTTCTCTAATGTTGTACTATTAAGGTAATTGAAATTTGAAAATAATGATGAAATAATTGAAAAAATAAAAATAATATAAAATAATTATTATAGTTTGAAAACAAAAGACGAATAATTATAATTTGAAAAAAAAAAATTATTTTTATACATTTGGCACAAGCTTTCAGCTTGTTATATACTTACTTGATTATGGCTCACTTCTCTCNAAAAAAATTGATTTTTTCAACTATGGTAATAGGTAAAATTCACATTCTAATACCCAAAATAAAAACTACCGTTTCAAGTTTTTTAATTTTTTGTTGAAATCAAATTTTATTATTTAATATTGAGCTTCTGTGTATATGTTATTGTCGTTAGACCATTACCCTGAATGTTGCTCATTGTAAGATCTAGCATCCAGTTTACATCTTATAACAAAAACAAAAAAGAGGATTTTTTGGACAATGCGCTTAGCTTGGCCAAAACAAAGAAAAAGTTCATCTCTATTAAATATTAAAATTTGCCCAAAAAACCAATTGCCCTGCCTAGTTGATTATCCATTATACCTATGTATTCAAAAAATTTATAAAATAGTTATTTTATTTTTCATTTATGAAACCTGATCTCTCTTTCTCTTTTGAGCTCAACCCTTCGGCTCCTCTCTCCGACGTCATTGTCTCTCGCTCACCCATTGTATCTTTCTCCATCATTGGTTGTAATATGGTTATGCAAGTCTTGGAAAAAAATATGAGTCCGAAAAGAGAAGAAACTCACGAAGAAGAAGAGAAATGCCACCCAGGAACCAAATAGTGATGAATGGTCACCCACACAAGCATGAACCGAGGAATCAAATACCCAAGAAAATGTCTCTGAGCAACCTGTGGAGAAAGACACCGACATTAGGAAATTTAGGACTTTTAAAATTTGTTTAAGTTTTTTTCTTAAATTTGTTCCAATTTATTTAGTTAAATTAATAAATTAGCTGAAAATTTGGCCTAAAAAGCATATGGTTTATGTTTTTGACCTATAGACTAGTTTCGCCTGACTGTTTCATGCGTTGTAAAACCACCTTGACCTTCAGTTGGGATTCTAACTCCTTGGAGTCGAGGTATATTTACAGGATTTGGAAGAAAAATGTTATATATCATTATTGATGACTCTTATCGTCCTGCAGTAATAATTTTAGAAAAATACTATATATCATTAGTGGAAACTGTTACTATTTTATATGACAATAATTTTATGTTTAGATTGCATTAAATATATTTATTATAAACTCATAAAATTTACTGACTCATAGAATGGTGACAGTCACTGCTAAATGACATATAGCTGAAACCCATAATTTTATATCTAAATAATATCACATGCATTTATGATAAATTAATAAAATTTACTGCGATATAAAACAGTACAGTTACTATTGATGACATATACAGCTGAACTCGATTTGGAAACATACCCACCAATGATTCAGAATCTAAGGCCCTAAGAGCTTGTTTGATATCCTGTATAAAGAAGTATAGTGAAGTATTATTTAGTTATACTGTGTTTGGTGAATACAACGTATTGTATTAAATAATACAATTTTACATTTTTAATACAAGTTTTGATGTATTAGTAATACACCAAAAATTGTCTGTATTAAGTTATACAAGTCAACCAGATTCTGAATTTGTGTAATTCACTTTCTTTAGCCCTCAAGTATTTATTATTGTTGTTATATTTTATATTTTGTAAGCATAAAAATAAAAATTAATGAAATTGTTAATATGAAGAAAATTGTATTTTTCTTTAATATAAATATATATATTTTTTTTAAAAAAAACTTTTAATAAAATTAGAATTAAAAAATTAAAAGCTTTAATAAAAGTTAAAAATTTAAATTTAAAAGCTTTAATAAAAGTTAAAGTTAAATTTTTTTAATTTTAAAAAAATAATCTAATATAATACAAAAATGTACCAAACATCAATTTAATACAATTTTACATTAAATATATGAGTGTATTATATAATACATTACAACACAATATAATACATTATAATACAATACAATTAAATACAATACAACGTACAAACGGGGTCAAATTATTTGACAGAGAGATTAGTACTTTCCGCTAATTCCATTAGGATGAGGTGTCTGACTGAGGGACGGGTCCAATTGCAGACCCCGACTCCATGAGATTGGGGTATTTAACATAGAGCTTTCTATAAAATACTCCGATCCCATTGGACCGCGGTGGCTGACTGAGGGGCAATGTCATTTTTGTTTTATTATGTTTTGAGAACACCGCCCACCAATTGTAGACTCTGCCTCCATGGGGTCAGAGCATTTGATAGAGAATACTAGTCTTTGTCAAGTTTTTTTGACCCTATGGAGGTAGGGTCGTTGAGTTGGGATAAAGATGAATACTAATTTTTTTTTTTTTGTATTAGGGTGGAAGTCATTAGTATTGTTCTATTTAGATGCAGTTGGAAACATCATTATTATTATCACAAGTGATTGGTGTTCATCAATGTCTTTTCAAGGACGATAAAGAATTCAAAACCAAAATTGGATCATACGGTGATACCTTTAAGGCTACTGTTTGCGTCAAAAGAAAGCTAAAAATAACACATATTACAGAGTTTTCTTTGGCTATTTTCTGAAATGCAAAAGCTTTGATATTTCATGCTAATTGTTAGATCACTTAGGATTGAAGAGTTGAGTATGATGACCACGAAGTCATGGAGTTCAACCTTAAAGTCGTTTTGGTGTGTGTTTTACAAATAGAGATTTTGCAATGGTAACTGAGTTAGAAATTCAATAGCAATATTGAAGACAAAGACATAAATAACAAGATATAAAGACTAATAATATCCACATTGAATACTTCAGAAAGTCGATCGAAGAAGATCATAACCAAGGATTTGCTTGAAACTTTTGAGAATGAACAATTTAAAATTACTAAAAATGCAATTAAGATGACATTGTTATATTTCTTAAACTGCATGCTTATAAGAGTGCCCTGCAAAATCAATGTCGACCTCAACTTTATCAGGCTTGTAGACGATTTGGAGAAATTTAATCAGGCCCTAGTCTGGTCCTCTTTAACTTTGGACAAACTATGTTTTTTTCTATTTTTTATTTGAGCTAAATTCAAAATATACAAACAATACGCATACACTAATATTTGTAAATTTAGCATGGTCATAACAAAAAAAAAAGCAAATTAACTTGGTAAATTTTGGAGTTGAGTTTGATCTTGCTAATCGCTCAAAAACAAGTTTGACAAAATAAAATATCTTGCAGTCTATTTTAATCATGTGGTGTTTAAACTTGCTTACTATAAAGATAATAAAAAAATTGAGGCAAATCTAAAAAGTGATGATCGGTTAGAAAGGATGACAGTATACCAATGTTGAGGATAAATGTACTTTAGAAAGGGTTGGATAATAAAAATGACTGAACAAAATTTTAACTTTTCAAGGATGAATACTTTTTTTCCTTTTGTCCTTCCTCTTATTCTTTCTTTTTCTGTTCCTTTCTATTTCATTTCTTTATTTATTTTTTTCTCTCTCTTTCAGGGTGAGCTTTCTCTCTTCCTCATTATTTTTTTATTTCTTTTCCATGTTATTGGCTAAACAAACTTTTTTTTTCTATGGTCTTCCTCTCACAAAGTGTGCAAAATAAATTTAGAGATTTTTCTCATAATATTTGGAAGCAAGTCCATGTTATTGTCTAAATGAATTTTTTTTTCTTTCTGTTTTCTTCTTTTAACAAAGTTTGTAAATTAAAATTAAAACTTTTTCTCATGATATTTAAAAATAAATGTCAAAATTTATTTTTGAAAAAAATAAATTAAGGCAGAAAAATAAATTTTAAAAATGAAGGATAAAAGTCTTCACACGCCTTTTGCAGTAGGCATTTTGTTGAAAAAAAAAACTTCAGCTCTTTAGCATCTTTTGCGAGGTCAAAAGATTTAGCCGCAGGCCCTTTTTGTTGGGCCAAGCCTAAAATGTTCATGGGCTTGTAAAAGAAACTCGGATCCTTAATTACAATTGAAAATATTAGCTAATGAAATTGTGCCATTTGGCACCTGAACAATTATAATTTTATAATCATCCTTTTACCATGCAACTTCTAAAAAAGAGGAGCTATATAAGTTATTATATTAACCAATAAAATTAACCATATTATGTAATATGTCAAATGCACTCGAATCGTATAATTGACATGACATAAACATAAGTGAATATTTTCATTCTTATTACAAAATCATTTATTAATTATAGAACTAACCTCAAAGTCTAATATGTTTCCTTTTAAAACAACAAAAAGTCTAATATGTTTATCATGCAAATATCTTCATTTCAAATCTCATCCAATGTTAATAGACAAAAAAGTTATTCATGGTGGACGACAATCGTCTATGACATCGACACAATTGTGAGTAATTGATTAACTGAAAAGTTGACTATCCTCGGTAATAAACTTAGCAAAATCCCTAAATTAGCAAAGTTATATGAAACGAAATGTAATTGTATAAATTATAGCTGTTTATTTGTTACTTACATATTATGTATATTTTATTGAAAGAAATGGTAATATTAATACTAGTAAATTGATATAATATTATTTAATAGATTTAAAGAAATACAATAAATTATAATCTATAAAGGAGTAGAATGTGTTTCTCATCCAACATCATAAGTCTATATGCGAAGACATACCAACCGATTCAACTTCAATTTACTAAATTGATATAAGATTATAATGAAAGTTTAAATCAAAGAAATTAAATTTTAAAATTTCCTTGATACCAAAATGAACAAAAAGAAGACAAATGAAACTATGGAAAGCAGCACAGGTTCTCCAAGCTTCAATTTTCCATTTTAGTGGCATTCTCTTCCATGTTTATTCAATCTCATTTCTCCTTCTAAAAACTCCATCCTTTGTTCTAAAAACTCTAACTTTTTTTATTTTCTTCAGCCTTTGAAATATCATGGATGAGTCGAAGAAGAAGAAGGAAGTGGCAAGTTATAATAGGAAGAACGATGAATTGTCCTTTGAAAAAGCATGTAAATTTTGCTCACTTTTTTTTCTTTAGTTGATCATGAATGCTTTGCTTCCTCCGTATTTGCTTCTAATGGATTGTGGATAAACTAGAAATCATAATAATTAATCAAGTTTCTGTAAATTTCTAATTATGCAAGTTTATTGTATTTGTTCTTGAAGAAAGAAGTTGAGTAAGAGCCTTTATTGAGCTTTGGTTAGTAAATTAAAGTATTCCCAAAGTTATTGAGCTTTGGTAATTATTAAATTCAAGTTAATCCCAACCGTTTAATTATACAAACCTATTTGAAAACCATAACAGCTCGCTTGTTGTATTCTATATTAGAATGGACTATTTTAAGTTTAGTCTAATCAAATTAATACTTTGATACCATGTTTAATTAACATCTATTCCGAAATCTTAAACCAATAAAAAATGAGTCCAGTCATGTATATTAAGCTAATATAGGATTTATTATCCACCAATAATGTTGTTGAAACCTCATAATCTTTTTCTTTTTTTGGGCATTGCTATAGGTTGATTAGCCTTATCTTTGGTTCATGCTTGCTATGTTTTGCTATCCTTCAGAATAAACTACATTGCAAAAAGCCCCTTCATAATTAAAAAAGGAAAAATTTTCCAAGGTGAAGAAAGGGCTACAAGTTTATACATCACGACAAACAATGGATCAACCTATCGGTTGGATTTTACTTTCGAATAGTCTGTATTATTAACAAAAATAATTTAAGAAACTGACAAATCAGTCTTAATGTGATTGAGGAGTATGAATTGTCATGGGATCGTTTTGGTGGCTTAAGGAGTTTGGATGTTTGTAGAGAGACATACTGGTAGAATATTTTAATTGGTATCTATGAATTTCTTTTTTCGTTTATTTTTGATTGATAGTACAATTTATCTATTTTTGGTGACAGTGTGATTGAGAACTTCAATATTTCCTCATTTTGGAAACCTTGAGGCTTCAACAACAACCTGGAGTTAGTTTAGTTTCCATTTTGATTTTGCATTTCTTTTATGGATGGTAAATTATGATTTAGGAACTTCTGTTGGTTTATTTATAATCACCGTGCATTTTTCATGCAGGAGATATTAGATGTTGTTGTACAAAATTCGAGAAAGTAAAGGAAAAAGCAAATATTGATCTAGCTACAATTGCAGTAGATTTGGTTGGACTTCTTGAGAAGAATGCAAATACTCATCTAGAGTGGCAGGACACTATTGAGGACTTGTTGGTTTAGGCTTTAAGCTATGCAATGACATCTTAGGGAGAGTTTTGGCTTCAGTGTGAGGGAATAGTTGAGGAATTGGAATGATAGATAGGCTTCAAGAACTTGATAAGGGTTTGGTGAAGCAGCTTCGTAGCAGAATGATTTTCATTCTCACAAGGCATTCCAGATTCTTGCAGTTTTGCATAATGTGGTTTAGCCAAAGATGCTTGATGTTCTGGGAAGCATGATTCAAGAAGCAACCTCTTCCTAGTTGCTTTCAAAAAACCTGCTTTTGGTTATGAAATGGTCAGAAGAAAATTAATTAGTTTCAGGAAACAGTTTGTATGTAATAAAGTTTACTTTTTTGAAGCTCTTTTTGGACTTCCAAAATCAATATCAAATTGACTGCTTGGTAAAGTTAATGGGAAACTAAATTTATGGGAAAAGTAAACTTTTTTCTATTTTGGATTGTTTATAGCATATGGAAAATTATGGGCTGTGGAAAGTGTCATTTTTAGTAGATGGAAAAATATGGACTTTTAAAAGTCGGAGACTTTCCAAACAGAAGTTAAAAAACAGGAGTATACTATAATAAAACCCTCCAAAAAGTGTTGCATTTAATAAAACTTTCAAAAATGTTACTCTATTATGGATAAATGTTACTCTGTTATGAATTTTATGATGTTACTTAATTATAGACAAGTATTATTTATGCATAATGGATTAACATTTGTCTTAATAGAGTAACTTTATCTATAATAAAGTAACATTTTTTAGAGTTTTATTGAATGCAACACTTTTGAAGATTTTTTTTGTCATAATAGAGTAATTTTGTCCATAATCAAATAACACTTTTGAAGGTTTTATTGAATGCAACACTTTTAAAGGTTTTATTTTAGAATTCTCCTAAAAAACAATACCAAACAAGATCTTATATCATTTGATTATATATTTTTATAAAGAGACTACACTTTGGTTATGATTTTTCATATGAAAGAAAACTTGTGAAAAGATTTAAATTCTTAATTAAATCATGATATCTTATTGGATCAAATTGAGTGATGGGAAAAGCTAATTAATTGGGTAGAAAATTGTGTCATTTTAATGTTAGTATCCAAAGAATTTATCAAATAATAAAAACCATAATGTAAAAATAAATAAACAAAAGATTACATTAATCTTTCTTGCCTCAAAGCCCCTCTTCAAGTTCAAACTTTTAACAATTACAAAATTTTGGATACATATTCCACAAAGCAGTTAAAAATCAAAACATAAAAAACCAATTCGTAACAATATTATATTAATTTTAAAAGAGAAAGCATAGAATTTAATTCTAAAAATAGATAACAATAATAATAATTATAAAACAGAAGAAATAAATAATATTAGAAATTTCCAAAAAGTTTAAAAAATAAAATAAAATAAAATAAAAATTCCAGTGTAAAAGATTCAGCAAATTTAAAAATCTTTTTTGCTTTTCTTTTCCATTTGAGTGGCATTCTCTTCTTTGTCCATTCAACCCCATTTATCTATCTATCTCTCTTTCTATCGCCGTACCATTTTCTATAGATAGTATTAAAGTACGATTCTATTGATGAATTTAATCAGGAAATTTTAGGTGATGAAATTGCTATAAATTTTTTTTTTTTAAAACTCAGATTCTAAAAGATCTTCAAAAGATGAAAACAAAAAAATTTCTTTAGAAAAATAACTGGCAATAAATTGTTCACAATGTCTTGCTGACTAAAAAATGAATTTAGAAAATTTATAAATTTTTTCTTTGAAGTTTAGTAAGCTTATTTAATTTTTNGTTTAGGGTTATATATGCCATGGTATATTACCTTTAATGCAAGCCATAGGTTATCTTTCAATGCTGGAGACACATTGTTCCATGTTTTAATAGAAATTGGTACCGTTGAACGAGTGATTGAGCCCATCAAGTTGACCATCCTCACAGCTTCCTTGTTTAGGGGAGCTCCATGCTCATTGAACTGTATGTTCAACTGCTTTGAGTCGGCCTCCTTTCTAAACTCTTCTAACGTTGTAGGTCCTCGACCTTTCCGCTTAGGAATTGGAACACTTGCACCGGCTTCATCCTCTGTGGATAACGGCTCATCGGGAGGAAGAGTAATATCATCCTGATTCGAATCCATTAATCTGTAACACACAACATATCAATAAATTCGTGGAACCATGCATACTATGTAAAACGGTCCTAATTTAAATGCGTCGCCTATTGC
>QANX01004672.1:0-70457 GCA_003254975.1 Ochetophila trinervis
AGTATTAAGGTATATAAAATATATATAAATTGTATCCCATCAATATTCTAAAATATAGATATCATTAAACGTACATGTTAAAATTCTTTTTTGGGCCGTATCGAAATGCTCAAAAATATCACATGCATGTGACAGATACGCATGCAGAAGCAATTAATGGTGACTGTTATGAAGGAAAATGACTAAATTAAATTGGAGAAGGAAAGGGCTTAGAAAATAGTTAAAAGGGCTTAAAGAAAACTCAAATCAGGTCGGAAGCTGTCTCATCATTGTGCCCCCACTCACCAATCAAGTTGCAAACCCATGCATTTGTAGTTCAGAGTTTTTATTATTTTGATTGTCAATGATGGACCAAACTAGGCAATGGCATAGTGGTCAGTACTGTTACGATTTTGATTGCAACGGAAAATAAGAGAAACACAGAGGGGAGCGGGAACCCACAGGGGACGTGATATATTATATATACAGCACGAGTTGTACAAGCATGCCACATCAACCGTTATGTAAGAAAAAAGATTTTAACTTTTAAAAAGTTAAATCAACCACCAATAATATGTATCAGTGAGTTTTAATTTACATATATTTTATGGGTTGCTTTTCCCGTTTTATTTATAAAAAAAAAAGATTGTTTAAATTATTTGTTAATATTTGGTTAAAATGGATTGCCACGTACGATCTAATATGCTTTCTTCTCCATAAGTTCATAATAAGATCCTTATCATATTAAATCTCTATATATATAAATATAGTCCTTTATATTTAAACATATTAAACAATAAGATAGAAGATTAATAAGAGAAAACTAAAAGGTTTGAATATAGAGAAATAAAAATATTTTTTATTGTTCCGAGAACAGTCCAGTGGTGAAACTGCGGTTGTTATGGACAATTATTTCAAGTTTTAATTCCCAACTTTAATATAAAAATTCTAATTACTAAACAAAATTTGAAGATGGGAGTGGTGTATAAAAAATGACAAATTCGCATTTGTCTTTTGGCTGAATGAGGATTGGAACCCATTTTTTCATTGATTTTAAAGATGCGGGATTTCGCTTTCATTTCCTTTTTAGCTTATAAAGGAGAAAAAGAACGAAGACAAGCAATGTTTGCATTTTCCTTAAATTAGCCAGCATTGCTTGTAATGGCATTCACTAGTGAAACTGCATAACATATGGAGATGATGCAGCCACAATTTTGTGGAATCATTTTCATAACTAATGCAAAATCGTTGTCCAATTTGCATTTAGAGAAAAACAATTGGTAAGCAATTATTGCATGAAAACATTTTTTGGGTGATTCAGATCTAAACATGCAATAGGTAGGGGAGTGTTTTTTTTTTTTTTGATGAAACAGGTTGGGGAATTCTTTTAGGTTGCAATCCTCAGTTATTATTCAGAGGTTTTAAGTGATAGGCTGTGGAGTTCTTTTAGATTGCAATCTTCTGTTATTTTTTCAGAAGTTACTTTTGTGCTTAATGCATTCACTTTTCATAAAAAAGAAAGAAAGAAGAAAAAAAGAGATTCAGATCTAAACTTTTGTCGTCTTACATGTATTATATAATAAATTATTATTTTTAATTTAAAGAAGGATTCGACCTTTTCTTTGATAAAGACAAAGGATTCGTTCTGTATTTATATTCATGGTACTAATTCAATATTAGCTTCTTTATTAAAAAAAAAAAAAGGAAAAATATTTGAGAGACGCTCGAGTTTTGACGTTAATATATATTAATTTCTCATGTTTTGAAAATATTAAAGATAAATTTAATTTTTCATGTTTTGAAAATATATAAAGATAATTTTTGCAGTTAATTTCTGTCCAAATATTACATTAAGTTCTCCCTCATCCTCTCCTTTCATGAAAGCAAACCCTGAATGGATCCATGATTCGTTGAGTAACTGGGACCCACGTAATGAAACTCCATGTGGGATTTGAATCACGGCTTCGATTCCAAGCCGATTGGAAAACCTCAAGAACCTTCAAAATCTTCTTCTACGGTAGAACATCCCCATAGACCAGACCCATGTATTTCAGGGACCCGACCCGACGATCAAGGTCTTCCCAAACACTATTGATTCGTGGATAGGCTGTCTTCGCTGGCTTTTTGAGGCAAAATGGACACGACGACAACGATGAGGAAGAAAATGGGGAAGATTCGAAGAGATGAGGAAAAAAATAATAATAGTAATATAAGAAAAATACATTTATGTTATTTTTAGATATACCAATAGCATTTTACCTTGTTCTATAAAAAAAAATAGCATTTTTCCTTTCAGTCAGTTTTTATTTTATTTTATTTTATAAAATTTACCTTTCAGTCAGTTGTACTATGACTGAGATGCTAATGCATTTGCTAATGTAATCTTATTCTGTTAAATGACGGAAACATACCGACAGTATATTGACATTTTTAAAATCAAATGGATCTGTTTGATATTTAATGAATCTTCGGTGGAGTTTTCTTTTATAGACAAATCGAGTTGAACAACGTGAAATATCATACGCATTGTTAAGATAGCTAGATTCTAATATATACTCAGCTACATATACAGCTAAAACAGAAGAAATAAAATATGAAAGCCGAAAGAGATATTATATGATTTCTTGTTATCTATAATATCCATCCAGATTTAGTTATATTTTGGTTAATATATATATATATATATGCCCAAATATCAGATAGAATGAGAGACTCCTAGTACGAATGTCCCTTTCAGCTAAGGTGCCAGTTACCCCAAAAATAATAATAAAATAAAAAATTAAGGTGCCAGTGCCACTTAAATTGAAATATATAAATTTAGATTAATGGTTCCAGCGACTTCATCCATAATCATACACACGAGGGTGTAGTCTATGTGGTTAGAACCAACTCACCTATCATATTTCTTTGCAGGAGTTACGGGTTCGAGTTTTAGTAGTCCCATATGATTTATGTGTTCTTCTCCTCTGCTATTGAACAAGGAGGTGAGAGATTCCAGCGATACAGACCGCCAGTAGTGGACTCCCATGAGATTGTAAAGACGTCTAGTCTTGACTCTCTCGCTAGATCCCTCCTGGACCCATGACCCCGCTACAGGTAAGCCCTTTTTTATTTACCAAAAAACAAAAGACTTCATCCACAATCATCCTACTTCCCATTAATTATTTGTAAAAAAAAAAGGTTTAATATATTTTAAAATTTGATTTGTTCACATAGAAATCACAACAATTAATTTATACAATTGATACTTTATAATATAAAAAAATAGCATATTTGTCTAATTTGGTTAAAATTGAATAATTCTATCAATTTAAAAGTTATATGCATAGTATGTGACCTTTAAAATTTGTTTCTTTTTTATATTGTACCAAAATTTAAAAACATGAAAAAAATTTAAAATTTATTTATGCATTTTCTTTCTAATGACCAGTATATCTATGATTCTTTTCTTTCTTTTTTTTTTTTAAATTTTTTGTACAATTAAAAATGAAAAAACTAATTTTGAAGGTCACTTGTTATTTACATGATTTCTAAATTGACAGAATCTGTTAATTTTAACTAAATTTGACTAAAATGCAACTTTTTTCAAATTACAGAGTATCAATTGCATAAATTAATTATAAAAACTTTATATGAACAAATTTAATCTTAAAAAATACTAAAATATATTTACACGAAAGGAAAAAAGAAAAAAAAAGTACAATATGTTCCCTCCTAATTAAGTTAGAATTTAATTGAAAAATAAATGAGTAAAACATTATTATTTTCATTTTCACATTCAGTTAAATGAAAATGGTAAAAAACATGTATACGGAAACAAAAAACATGTATTTACATTTTAGGAACTGTAGTACTGCTTTTGATGTAATTCTTTTTCTTTTTAGAATCTGCTAAAATAAATAAACAGATTAAATTAAGTTTCTCCGGAATGATTTAGTTGTTTTTGCTTAACGAACAAAGAAAAGACAAATTAGTTCAAAATACAGCCTCCAACCCGCATTAAGACATACTGCATGTTGATAAAAATATGTAATGTTTACAAAGGAGGAACATGCTTAATTAGGTTCCAATCAAGTGCCACATGTTAAATATGTATATGTATATACATACTGAACTGATCTCCTCCTCAAAGCTGGATAATAAAAATGGAATCCACAGTAACTAATCTATTTAGTTTTACTTTTGTTTAGTTTCCAAGAGAACATTAATGTACATATATGCAATTACTTTTTAATCAGAAATTTTTTAGTTTTAATAAATCAAGAATGACTATGTGATTAATGTAAAAAAATTTTACACCGCATCTAGAGTTTTAATCTGTTAGATTTGAATTTAAATATTAATATCTTATTCTCTTTTATCTAATAGTTAAGCTTTTATCTGGAGGCATTTCTAATTTAAGTAAATCATAATTCCCTATATAAAAGACCTACTGTATATATGAAAATAATTCTTTTTAACATTTAAGTATGTGGTGACTTTTGGGAGTTCATTAGCATTTAGCAATGCCCATGGCCCATGGCCCATGGTGAAAGTAACCCTTTAAGAAAAAGAAGAAGAAGAAAAACGTAACACAGAAAGTCAATATGCGCGACAATCAACTTTTTAACAAAGTAAATACTTTACGGCAAAACCTAATCTCAATTCTATTAATTATTATCTTTTTAAACCCATATGTTCTTCATGTGCTACCAACCTAGCTATCTATACTTATAAAAAAAAATAAAGCTAGCTATATATGATATAGATGTAGGCTTAAACCAAAGCCGTCAGTCATATATATACGAATAGAGAAAATATAATATTGGTTTTTTTATTTTAACTAAAAATATTATTTGGACCATCAACCGTAGCATGATGATTTTATAATTTATTAACATATATTTAGTAGTTTCTTGGAGAAAAAAAATACCATTATTTTACTTCCATATTCATTTTGATTAGATGTAAAAACGTAATTGGTATGCATCTTTAAAAAAAATATTTAAATTAAGTCAATCATATCAATATTCACTTATTCGTATAATATTTTTAACTGTAAAAGCGATTTTTTATAACGTCTGCATATTATATTGCAAGATATATATATATATATATGTATATATTTAATGTCTGCGTAATATATTACCCTATGTTGAAAGAAAAATAAAACGTAATTGAGAGTATAGTATAGTAGTAAGAGGCAACTAAATCAATACATTTGCGAGTATGAAAGTTGTAGTTCGAGTTTTAATAGTTTTATTTGGATTCATGTGCTTCTTTCCGCTATTATTGTACGGGAAAATTTGAGATTTTAGCGACATGGACTCTCATTGAGAACTCCTAACGGATTAAAAAGACGTCTATGTTGGTCTACTCGTTAAATACTTCTTGAATTTATAACTTCGCTACATGTATGTCTTTTTCTTTTTTAATATTTATTTAGCTTTTTGATTTTTGTTTTTTTAATATCAATGATTTTTATTCTTTTTCTCATTATTTGGTTTTTTAATAACATTGATTTTTATTTTTATTTTTCTTTTACTTTGCAAGTTGGAAGTATCTGTTTTAAAAAATTTATTCAAATATTAACAAATTTTATTTTCAATGTTAAAATTTCAATTAGTTTTTAAAAAAATTATAAAATTTGTAGAAATATGTATTTTACAAATATTAATTTTTGGCTAATCTATAAAAGACTACATAATTAATAACTTCATAAATTTAGTTTTATTCAATTTTTTTTAATAGTACAATACATTTGTGCATAAAACACATTAAAATAATAGTGCAAGGCTAATACAACAACGTACCATATGTCTTACACTAATACAGTACATGCTAATTAATACTATATATACAAAATAATACAGTATATCGCACTAAACGCATCCAAATAGTACAATATGATGAATTTTATAATGCAATGCGCATGGACAATAATGATCGCCGAAATTAATATATTTTATGAATAAAATTGGTGCATCACAATCTTTGGAGTTTTAGTGATACGACACTTAATATTAATTTATAAATAAATAATTTTGATCTACAAATAAATAATATTAGTCTATAAATGAATAATAATTCATTATAGACATATTACTCACCTATATTAGTATACTAAAAAATTTCACCATTAAAATTCTAAAAAAATAGATTATTCCGTAAAAGGCTCTTCGTAATGGAGCCATATTGTCAAGATAAGTACGGATGTTGAAGGCTTTTCATTGCCAATAGTATTTTAATTTTCATTTCATACATAGAATATCAATTCGAGTATTTGATGTTCTTTATTAATACTGAGTATATATGTATAGGCTAAGTACCTGTAAGTTGTAACACTATTCACCAAAAAAAAAAAGTACCTGTAACACTATCATGAACTCATTAAACGTGCGCCTGTTCAATTGGTTATTGAACTATCGCAAGAATTAAATTTTGAAAAAATTAAAATGGTTTTTTTAATTACAAATTGAGGAAAAAAGAATTTTGTAAGCAGTAAAAGTTCAAATTTTTGAGCTGAAAGAGTATTCTAAATAGTTTTATTACAGAATCAAACCTATTAATTAGCACAAATTAAAAATAAAAATCATCGTTTATCTACAACTGTTTTTTTTAGATGGAACGTACAACTATTTTTCTGATTTCTTAATAAACCTTAAGTTATTTAAAAAAATTATTGATGCCGAGTTAGTTATACACTGGGTAGTGAGTATTGAATTAAAGAACATAATAGTTCCGAACCGAACAACCCAACAATAAAAATTAATATTTCCTCGGACAATATTTTGTATCTTTAGATATATATGAAATTATGATTGAATCTTGTTAAACCTGGTTATTTGCTATGGAAGCAATAACCATGAAAGTTTAGTCATGAAAATCGTGAGCTTGATGATGAAAAACCAAAGAGAAAGAGTAAAGGAAATCATCGTTTCATTAACTTCAAAAAATGTTAATTAATTACAATGATTAATATCTTGCCTTATATAGCAAACATAATTAACAAACTAACTAAAGCCGAAAAAGTTAACAAACTAAACTAACTAAGCTAATAACCAGAACTAAGCTAACAACCAGAACACACGTGTCATTAACTTATACACTTTCTAGAAGATTATAATATATGCCAACACCCAATTACTATACTGTTGCAACACTCTCAATAGCTACTTAGAGAAGAATTCATATATGGTTTTTTGCAAGTTCCATCGACGAAACCGAGTTTGTTCTTGGCCATTAAAGCAATCCTCATTGATTTACTCCAATGTTATAATTTTCTCCATCCAAATTCTTTGTAACAAGATTGATTCCAGGAGAATCACCATGATCAAGGTAGAGTTCGTGTGAAGTCAATTGCAACAATTTCTTGATTATTTTGTGTATTTTCAGACATGTTTGAAGAATTAGGTATGGGAAGGTAGATCAAAGATTTGGAATGAAAAATTTTAAATAAAGTTTCGAAACTAAGAAGAATTCACTTGCTAAAGAGGAAGCAAAGTGGAAAATTGAAAACAAAAATCAAACAGAGGTGATGAAATTTCTATTTGGTTATCGAAAAAATGAACTTGCAAGCGAGAGAGGAAAAAAAACACTTGCACTATGAGAGAATAACAAAAAAAATTGTTACTCAAAATGAAGGAATTTGCAGCAAAATCTGCTCTGATACCATGTTAAACTTGATTATTTACTATGAAAGCAATAACCACGAAAGCACAGTCATGAAAATTGTGAATTTGATGATGGAAAACCAAAGAGAAAAAGGAAAGGAAATCAGTGTTTCATTAACTTCCAAAAAAGTTAATTAATTACAATGATTAACATCTTGCCTTATATAGCAAACATAACTAACAAACTAACTAAAGCCGAGAAAGTTAACAACCTAAACTAACTAATTTAACAACCAAAACATGTGTTATTAACTGATATAACATCTAAAAGATTCTAGTATACGCCAACAAATCTCCATTTAAGATATAATAAATATATATATATTAACATTATTCTCTATGGAACCACGGTTTTTTAAGTAAACAATAATTAATGAAAATATTATTCCTCAGAAGGTTTGTGATATANAAAAATTTAGAGAAAAAATTAAAAAAGATTTTGAAGGGAGTATAGTTTTAATATATTATATAGAAGTGAATTTTTAGATAGACTTGAGATGATATGAACTTGTATGTATTTTTGAAAATTTAGATTTGTATATTTCAATACGAATTGTAATGGATCGGATTTGGTTGAACATCATTTGACATGAACACGAAATTAAAATTATTACGATAGAAGCCCACGCGTATTTTTGAAGGTTTGAGTTTGTAAATTTCAAAACGAAAACTTAATGAATTGGATATGAATAAATAAATTTTAACATGGATACGTTACAACACAATACAAATACAATATAACACGATACGTAGCCAAATCTACATATAGGCGTTCAAAAGCAAAAAAAAAAAGAAAAAGAAAAAAGAAACAAAAAAAAAACTTATAAGCCAGTGAACCAATATTCAAAATATCATTATTGATGGAAAAATTAAAAGTTTTAAATGTAAAAGACCAAAATATTGGTAAAAATATTAATATTAATGGAAATATAGAAATATTGACATAATAGTTAGTATTGATCTTTTAAAAAACTACTAAATATCAAAGAAATATAAAATAAAATTACTTATATTTATTTTAAACTAAGGTGACCGAGTTGAGTATAAGTTTGAAGTTCTCGCTCATAAAAAGTTGGTGTAGTTTCCCTTAAATAATGATTTCCCACTCACACTTGGCTTTTAGTTTCAATTGGCCAAACTTAGTTTGACGTTGAAGTTATTTGGAAAAGATTAATGATTTCCCTTACTTTGATGTTTATTAGTTTAAATTGGCCAAACTGATAAGTTTGGCATTGAATTTAAGTTATTGGCCTATATTCATCTAATTATTCTGATGTATATGGCTCTAGAGGCCAAAAGTTGTAAGCTTTATAGATATATGTACTCCACATGCACTAATGGATTTTATCATAATTAAGTTGATTATCGATTAATTAATTAAAAGTTCTTGGAATTCATTAAATATAGTAAACAAATTCATCGTTGTGAATGTGATATTGATTATATATGAGCAAACTATATAGTTAATAATATTCACACACAAAAAACAATATAGTTTAATAATTTACCAAAAAAGGAAAAACTATATAATTTAATAATAAACATTCAAAACCTAAAAAATGGATCCGTATCGGGCCTCACGGATTGAAGATCAAATGGGATCTGAAATTCAATCCTCAACCCCATAACATCGTTGAAGCAAAAAATAATAATAAATAAATAAATAAATTGTCAAGATTTTTTTTTGGTACGAATGCCCACCGCTTAGAACACCTTTTCAGGTTGCTTGACCACTTAGGCTGCAAGCCTGCAAGCGTGGCAATGTCAATTGTCAACTTGCAAGATTAATTTAATTAAATTTTTAGTATTCCATGAAATATATACTATTTTATTATATTTATTTTATATAATTATAAAATATTATTAATTTATTAACTATTAATAAATTATCATATTATTGAATATTATAAATTTAATTAGCAAAATTAATTACATGTAGCATTCATCTATTCCAAAGTCAATTAAGGCTAATTTTAAACTACAACATAAACGAAAAATAATAATAAAAAATAGTAATGCTTAAGTTGCAAGATTAATTTCTTTTCCAAAAGTCAATTCATAGAAACGTGCTAACCATATTATGCACCACCAGTACTCTTGCATATACATATTATAAATAAATAATACATGTACATATATTAATATCAGTAGTAATATAGTTTCTTAAATCATGCGCTGGTTTTTGGTAGTGGAAACCTAAATCATATAGAAATATGGCAAAAGGAGTAGAGGATGATCATGACCAACAGCAAAACAATTTTGGAAAAATGAGTAAAAACAACACGCAGCTGGGTTTCAAAGACACCATTGGGCGGCCATTAATGAAGTCGTCTACTATCTTCTACTTCCTCTTGCTTCTTCTAGTTGGAGGTTTTGTCTCCACCTACTTGCTTAATACTCCTGTAAGAGTTTCAACCTTATTAATGTCTTCTTCTACTTCTTCCTCTATGTACCATGAATTTTGATTTTATTACGTATGTTCGATAATCAAACTAACAGACAAACACATACATGTATGTACAGTAATTTTCTACTTGGTGTCGTCATCGAGTTTATGTTAGGCATTTGATGGTTAATTATATATAATTAATCCATGCGATATTTCATTTAAATTATGTAATCGGACGGAATAGGAGAATAATATTATATATATATTTATTGCATGTATTTGTTATCTTAGATTATTGGTAGTCATAATTAATGCTACTGCTTTTTTTTATTAGAAATAATTGCATTTATATACGTCTAGTTTTGAAAAAGCTGTACATTTGCTCTTGTTGTCCATTAATTTGCATTTTTGTTGCAATTTAGACTATTTAGTCCAATTGAATTTTTTGGAAAAAATATATTAAAATATCAGTTATTGATTCGTAATAATTATTTTAAAAAAATCCATATAAAAACTGAATATAGAATTCTAATTAATCTTTTAATTAACAAGAGAAAAATTTTCTAACATCAACATCTCTCATAAAGTTCATCTCTACTCTTTTTTTTTTTAAGTTCCTTTTCTACAAGATTGTAATTTTTTTAATACACAAAAATTAGTGAAATCTATTCTTCCAAAAAATTAATAATAGTAAAATCAGGATTTTTTTAATTAATCTTAATTTGTTAAGTATTTAAAATCAATAACAAAGTCATTGTCTTCTTCCACATTGATTCAAAGTTCAAATTTCTCCAATCCAATAATAATAATAATAATGCTGCATTTTGGTAGATTTAGTTTATAAGTCCTTTTTTTTATCCCTNTTTAGTTTATAAGTCCTTTTTTTTTATCCCTATTCTAAAAAGATATTTTTATTTATTTATTTACCATGCCTAATGTTGCAGATTCTGACTAGAGCAAATCTGGGGTCAATTCTAACAGCCAAAACTACATTCCAAAAATGCCCTCAACAAAACACAAAAGTCCGCAAAAATTCTACACAGGAAATAGAAATCCCACTCAACTGCACTGAGTACTTACACACGCCAACCTGCCCCTCCAAGTACACGCTAGCCTACATTTCAGAACAAGATCCTAAATGCTCATCAGAGCCGTCCACGTGTCCAGAATATTTCCGATGGATCTACGAAGATCTAAGGCCATGGTCCCACACAGGGATATCAAGGGAAATGACAGAGAAAGCCAGAGCAACGTCCCACTTTAAGTTGGTAATAGTGAATGGAAAGGCTTACGTGGAGAGATATGATAGGTCGTATCAGACGAGAGATTTATTCACATGGTGGGGGGTTGTACAATTACTCCGAAAATACCCAGGAAAAGTGCCTGATTTGGAGCTTGTGTTTAATTGCCATGACCGGCCTGTGTTTTTATCAAGGGACTATGTTAAGGCCAACGCCACTGACCCTGCTATTTTGTTTGGTTACTGCGGTGATGACGACACAGTCGATATTGCCTTTCCGGATTGGTCCTTTTGGGGATGGTAAGGTTTTTAACCGTATTTTATATATATATATATATATATATATATATTTTTTTTTTATGTTTAGAATAATATATTAAGAAGATATTTTTTTTCTTTTTCTTTTTTATAGAGTTATAATAATTTTTATTCTATAGTATATTTGTTAACTGTTTAAAGTGTAGAGTTGAATTTGATTTGACTATTTTAAATTAAATCCTTGAATCTAATTTAGATAGTATTTTCAATACAATCGGACCACCCATTTTACGTTCCACGGCCAAAATCTCTTCTCTACATAACCAAATTTTTCGTTAAATATTTTATGACCAAATATTTTAGAGATGTTCAGTCATAAATGTTGGTATATTCAGATAGTCACATCTTTTAAGACATTGAGGTATGCAGTATTATAATGCTAGAGATTTGAGAGGCTAAGAGATCAAAATGATCTGATTTTAAGGTTTAAAATCCTGACAATTTGATTTATTAGCTGAAGTTTATCATTTTGTTTAGCCCAGATGATAAAATTAAAAATTAATATTTAAGATTTAATTTTAAAAAAGTTAAGTCTTTTTTATGGGCGACTAACTATGCTAGAGGTTAAATTGTTTAGATCATTAATAGATAGGAATCTAAGTTATATAATTTTTCAACAGCTAACATTTATAATCATATTGTTTGTCACATCATAAATAATTTTGATAAACATGTGATGCCCCCAGGTACTGTATTTAGTAATACAACAGCAAACTATTTAAAATTGTTTGCTCCAAGGAAAACCAAACAAATCTCTTATTGTTTGAAGAAAAATATTTTAGGTGGTGAACATCAATGGTCATTTTTCTTATATGGATTGTTGGTGTTTAATTTTTTTGAAAAATTCAAAGGGAAAAAGTAAAAACTAGATTGTTGTTGGATAGGCCTGAGGTTAAGGTAAAGCCATGGGAGCATATGGTGAAGGACTTGGAAGAAGGAAACAAGAAGAAGAGATGGGTGGATAGGGAACCTTATGCCTTTTGGAAGGGAAACCCAGGTGTTGCTCCAACAAGGAGGGACTTGATGAAATGTAATCCTTCTGACACACAGGACTGGTATGCTCGCTTGTTTGTCCAGGTAATATTAACTAACTAACTAATTAATTAATTAATTATTTTTTCTCCTTTCCTTTATTTATTTCTTTATTTTAATGTTTGTTTTAGCTAAAACTGTTTTTACTTTTAAAATGCTTTTAAACATTCTTGAAAATATATACCGTGAAAATAGCTCCTAGTCTATAGCCAATTCACATGGCCATTATTTAATTAACTTCGCATGTTCGGTTTTCTTATTAAAATGACCATGAGTTTAAGTTTCCCACTCTCATTAATAATATAATATACAAATTTGTACGATCACCAATATAGATATATTGATCAGTTTGTCATATGGAGATATTAATGTATTTAACAGGCTATATATATATTTATAGATAAACTACAATTGACATTTTGTGCATTTTCATGCACCAATTAAAAAAAAATGAAATTTGAAAGGTTATATATATTTTACCAAATCAAATGAAATGCTAAAATATAATTTTTTTATTTTTTATTTTTATTTTTATTTTTTATATTTAATCGTGTTCTTTATACGCCTACTCGTTTATTAAAAATATATACATAGGTCGATAAGGATCTTTTGTAGTTGAAAGGCACGATAAACATAATTGTTGGTTTATGCCCTCTTCTTTTGAAGCTAATTAAAGTACCAAAAATGAGTTCAAAAAATTAAATAAATAAAATATTATTTATCATCGTGATAATCATTATCAATGGAATCCAAACATTTTATGTGACAATTTAATTGACTAAACAAAATAATTCATCTTCTTATAACATTTTTAGTATAAAAATTACAATATAATTAAATGTATTAGTATTTATTATCTCAATAATAGTTTTACTGGTATCTATAGCACCAATTGTGACAAATAAAAAAATTTATAAAAATATAGTATGACAGATTTTGCTTTTCTAGGATTGGCGCCGAGAGTCCAAGGGTGGGTTCAAGAATTCAGATTTATCAAGCCAGTGCACCCATAGGTATATATATAATTTTAATCAATGATTGTTTATTTTCACTCTTAATCTGCATTCTTTAGGATTATATAGTAATTTTAATTTGATCATTAATCGGCACAATTCCAGCTTTGATTAACTATATATATATGTATTCTATTTTTCCTTTCCATTTTTCCTTAATATAAATTCATGAACAATGCAGATTTAAGATCTACATTGAAGGGAATGCTTGGTCTGTGAGCGAAAAGTACATTCTTGCCTGTGATTCTCTTACTTTATTAGTAAATCCCAGATTCTATGATTTCTTCAGCCGAGGTTTGAAGCCAATGCAGCATTACTGGCCCATAAAAGACAATGATAAATGCAGATCCATTAAGCATGCTGTTGACTGGGGCAACATCCACCAAAAAGAGGTAATAATTATCAATTACACTAAGCATGCTCGTTTTATTATGTCCCTTTCCTAAACTTTTTCCTTCTGTTTATCAAATAATAAATCTTCGTTCAAATCTTATATTCTCAAATTAAAAATAAATCTACAGAAAAACGAAAATTATAAGTTTGGGCCTTTCGATTTTGCCCTACATTTTTAAATCTAGGCATTCTATTTTTATTGTTCTTAAATGAGTGCTCCAATTTTAGTTTTGATTTCAAATTAGGTCCTATATATTTTAATTTTTTCAACTTGACCCTGAACTTTAGCTTTTGTTTCAATATGGATAACACGACAATTAAAATCATTTATAAAATTTATTCTTATAACTAATAAAAAAATTCATTAACTTAATTGAAAAAGTAAAAAATAAAAAAATTCCTTCTATAAGAGTTAAGTATGCAATATTCACATTGAAAAAAAAAAAGAAAAGAAAAAACTCAATTGAAAATAAAATTAAATAAATTAAAACTGGAAAGCCCAGTTTGAAACCGGGGTAAACTAGAGGATACAACAAAATAGTTAACCAGAAAAAAAAAAAAAAAAAAAAAAAAAAAAAAAAAAAAAAAAAAAAAAAAAAAAAAAAGAATTCTCTAATTACAAAATTTTAATTACTTATTGATCAGTAGCAACTCAATATATATATATTCAACAGGCACAAGACATTGGCCAGGCAGCAATAGAGTTCATGAAGGAGGAGCTGAAGATGGAGAATGTATATGACTATATGTTTCATCTTTTAAATGAATATGCAAAGCTATTAAAGTTCAAGCCTACAATTCCTCAAAATGCTTCAGAACTTTGTTTGGAGTCAATGTTTTGTACAGCAAATGAGTTAGAAAAACAGTATATGATGGATTCCATGATGAAGGGTCCAGCAGCTGACACTAACCCATGCACCATGCCTCCTCCTTTTGGTCCTTCATCTCTTTTTTCAATTCTTGACAAAAAAGCAGATTCGCTTAAACAAGTGGACATGTGGGAGAAAACTTACTGGGAGAATCAGAATAAGCAAACGTAGATATGATCTAAAGAGGTTGATTAATTTGTTCCAATATCTATCGGTATCTTTTAATATATATTCTTTGATAATCACAAATGTCATTATAAATAGTCCATCATTAAGCAGAATCACAATTTTTTTTTTCCCTTTTCCAAATAGGACAATTTCAAATTATCCAAATACGCGTAACGTTCGCACCAAATTTTGGATACCAATTATCACACACACACATATATATCTATATAATCAGGCTATTATCCTGTATATATGTATTTGTTATATCTATGGTTAAAATTTTAAATGCTAAAATTAAACTATAAATAAAAAGATAAGTAGTTTAGAATTCTAAAAACTCTTAATGATGAATTTATCAAATTATTTTTTATTTATCACTTAATCATAGCTTTGAATTTTGTACTTGAACATAACAAATGTCATGTATACACAAATATATATACACACATATATATACACATATATATAGGGATTTGCTATAAAATATACTTGTTGGACTCTGTAAGCTCTTCAATAAAGACATTTTTTTTTAATTTTTTTTTTAAAAATTGAATTGTGATTTTATAGCATTTAGAGCTATTGAGTTAAAAAAAATGCTATACAAAATACAACAATCGGGTATGTTTTGGTGTTTTAGTTATATTTTTTTTTGGTAGATTTTTAAAATTTATAGTATTTAGAAGTATTTGGTAAATAAAAAAAACAAAAAACAATCAAGAAAAACAAAACAAAAAGAAAAAACCTGTCTATTGGGCTCCATAAGCTTCCCAATAGGTAGATTTTATAGCAAAACTCAATATATGTATATATATATATAGGGAAATGCTAAAAAACCCGAATTCGGGTTCCTTAGCGAGGCCGAAATCACGTTTGGAAACGGCATGAAAGAAACGGAAACACGGAAGAGTCAAAATTGGCCAAATTTCAGTCAAAGTTGCACCCAAATCAAAAGGCACCGTTTCGCATGCCAACCGAATCAAAATTGCACCGTTTCAAAAATTTTAGGGCTTGAGCTATTCTCGCTTCGCATGCCAGCTGAAGCTTTGTGGGAGGAGAACCTCAAACGCAGTTGCCATCAGCGGTGGGAGATCACCAAACGCAGCCACCACTCGGCCTTACTCTGGTCACCTCTGGCCACCCGTTCCTCTGCAGCAGTCGCCGGCGAAGCCAGGAGCAATCGGCGGCGAAGACTCCAACATGGGCTTCCTCTGCACCAACGCTTTAACTGCACCAATCGACGACGTTACTCCTCGGCATTGTCTGCACTGGCAACGGCGATTCTCCTTTGCATCAGTCGGCAGCGATACTCGGTTTGCCAGAGGTATTTTCAATATTTTGAAATCCAATATTTAGGGTTTTTTGATTTTTAGATGCTGGTTTGAGTTTTTTTGGGTTGAGTTTCTTTGGCCGATCCTCGACTTTTTTGGCTTGAGTTTTGTCTAGAGAATAAGTAATGAATAGATCATTGGTTGGAAAATTATAGTAATTTGAATTGAAGATTGCAATTTTTAAGTAATGAATAGATCTTGGAATGAAACATTTATAGTACACCATTGATTGATGTATATTGGAATGAAACATTTCTTTAAGCTTTGGTAGAGAAAAAAAAAAAAAAAAAGAGATAGTGTTTGATTTTTGTATATAAGCTTTTCCATATCTTGGGAATTGATTGAATATTAGTTTAGGCATTGTTTTTTTTTTGTTGGGTTATTGGTAATCTGGGATAGTCAATTTATGGAAAGGGTTTCTCTTATAATCTCAATCGACTAGATTATAGGGTTTAAAGCCTTATCTGTTGCACAACTTGCGGTTGAGCTTTTCCAAGGTGTTTTGTTTTGTTTTCCTTTCATGCATAGTTAGTAAACCCATGATATGCTAGTTGCAGGGTTTGGTTGAAGCTTTCTGAAATTCAAGTTAGTCTCTTGTGCATAAACCCATAAACTGCAAAATTGTTTTTGTTGCTTATTCTGCATCCTTGACAGTTGAACCAAATAAATTATTCACATAAGTTTTAGCTTAATGCATTTCCAATTTTCTATTTGACCTTGGCTCATTCTTAGATCTTGATACATACTATTGAAGACTTCTTTTCATGCTTTGCCACTTTAAATGGCAGCTTTATAGTTAAAACTTATACTTTAGTACTTTTCTTCTGTTACTGAATTGTATATCATATTAATACTCTGGCTTCTTTCAGGTTGTCAACTGATGTTTATCACAAGAAGAAGATCCACGAGGGGGAAATTCTCTCCAGTAACTCGGGAAGCCAATTGGGAATTCTGTGATCTTTTTTCCATTTGTAATTTAACCTTGCACAGAATCAACAGAACATGAATGAATTTAGCACAGTTGATTCAAGCTTAGCAGAGATTGTTGAAAAAGTAACTTTAGCCATTTTAGAAAAAAATGTAGGATCCAAAAGCAATGCCAAATTTATCGAAATGGAGACGGCGATGGAGGAGAATTTTGTGATCTTTTTGTGACTCCTTCTGTCTGGAAATTAATAGAATCTTATTTGAATAACATTAATAACAATGTAGTGGTTAATAATATTAATAACAATAGTAACATCAACATTAAATATCATTAATATAATCCCTCTATGAATTATATTTGAATAAACAATTAACATTAATACTTAACAATTAACATCTTATTTTCAGCAAGTGCATGGTGTCCAGCAGAATCAAGAAGCATACTTACAAGATAGAGGCATTAAATTTTAGTCACCTTATTCGACCATAATTGACTTTGGCAATTAAAATTTGTATGTATTCAGGTCCTTGATCCCATAAAACATAAACTTAGAAAAAAAGAGTCAAATTATAACAAAAAAGTATTAGTACTCTTTGAATTTTTGTTCAGTCACTTTGCAATTTATAATCATTAGACACACAAAATGAACTAATTTTGGCTACGTAGGTTAAGCTCAACTGGCAAGATAAGGAATCTCCAAGACAGAGAACATAATTTCACTTCTTTTTTTCCCCCTATGAAACTAATTTTGGCTATGTGCGCAGCATGAAAGGATTAACCCAGTAAATTGGGAAAAAAATCCCTAAACCTTAAATTTCAATAGATTGGAAATACTTTCGGCAAAGTGCTTCTCTGTCGCTGCCCACCGACTGAGGACTTAGATGAACGCTGCCGCCGGTGCAGAGGAACCCAGCCGAGGCGTATGGAAGCCTGCAGTGCAGAGGAAACTTCGGTGTCACCTTCGGTCGCCGCAGATGGCTTCTCGCTTCGCCGCCGAGTCTTTGGTTTTTTTGGACAGAGGGTATGCGCGAATGGGAGACTAATCGGGTGCAGAGAGAGGCAATCGACCAAAAAAAAGAGGTAAGTTTAAAAATTTCCAAACCGCACCGTTTTAATCCATAATTAATTTTGACCGAATTCAAAATTTTGACCCAAAATAAATCCACGCGCCTAACGCCTTAGAGGGCATTACCGTGTTTTCGGGTTCCTTAAGGGAACCTGATCTGGTGCAATAGCAGCACCGTATATATATATACAATGGTGCTAAGGAACTAGATATATGGTTCCTTAAGGAGCCCGAATTCACGTCTGTTAAAGCAGATGAGAATCGGTGCGTTTTGCAATTAAAATTCAATTTTGACTTGTTGCTTCAATTTTGATTTCTGCACCAACTTGAACATTTACGTTACATTTCCAAAACGCAACCTCCTCCTCCTTCCCCACGAAAACCCAAAATCGCTCTACACCTCCTCCTCCTTCCCCAAGAAAACGGCGGCATCGCTGCACCAGTCGCCAGCAAACAAAGCAGCCATGGAAGCCAGACCTTTCGGCTACTCATTCACTCACTCACTCTCAAATTTCTCTTTGAACCTGGAAAGGATTAGCAACATACTAATCAGCATCCTAAAAGGCCTAAAAGGATTTCTATTTTGGTTCTATTTTTGGTGTAGCAGTTACTTCTATTTCTATACAGCTTCACCTTTGTATTCAATCTTGACTGAGTAGAGCAAAAAGTTTAAAATTTATAGTTGTTAAATTTTGTCATTCAATCTTGTAATTTTGCAAGCTTTTGGTACAATATAGATGATGGTGGCTCGGTAGAGTTTCTTATAAACAATTTCCTAGTCTTGGTAAAATATCATTGGGGTAAATTGTCAGTGTTTGATTTTTATTTTTGTTTTTAATTTATTTTTTGGTTGATAAAAGAGTGCTCAGAATGTATTAGCTAGAATGCTTTAAAGAATAGTGAAAAGGCTTATAGGAAAGCTTTGTGAGATTGATTTAATTATTTAGATTTCTCTTTATTGTTAAATTTTTTTATGCTGGTAGTTTATTTTGAGCTTAAGAACACTTTCTGAGATAGTTTTATATATATTATTTTCAGTAGTTTGGAATATGTTATCTGCGATTTAACTAACCAATAAGTTTATCAACTTGTTTGCAGTAAATTTGTGTGAAAAAATTTGCAGTGGCGCTACTTGTTTGTTTTTGGTTCTTTTAGATAATTAAATTAAATAATTAGAAAAGAGACTGATCGATTTTTTTTCTTTTTTCTGTGGTGGCTGAGCTACTTGTTTGTTTTTGTTTTTGTGAAAGGAACGGGATGGATCAGTTTTGCAAGAAATTGCCCGAGCAGAGCCACCGACTGGTGCAGAGGAAGCCCAGCCTGATTGGTGCAGCGGCGCCACCATTTTCGTGCGGAAGGAAGATGAGGTGCAGAGCGATTTCAGGTTTTCGTGGGGAAGGAGGAGGAGGCTGCGTTTTGGAAATGTAATGTAAATGTTCAAGTTGGTGCGGAAGTCAAAATTGAAGCAGCAAGTCAAAATTGAATTTTAATTGCAAAACGCACCGTTTCTCATATGCTTTAATAGACGTGAATTCGGGCTCCTATATCTGGTTCCTTAGCACCACTATATATATATATATATATATAACATGACAATATGTTAATGAAAATGGTTAACAATTGTTAAATTAATATGTTGGATATAATTATGATATTATGACAAGATAGTATGTTAATAATTGACAAATTATTATAATATATATAGAGAATTGATAGAAAATGAATCCACTATACCTCATTTGGCAAATATATTTTGTGATTCTTAATAAACATTCTCGCATCCAAAATGGTAAATTTAATCTTCTTTGATAGTTAAGAACCAATTGATAATCTAAAGGAGTTGAATAATTTGTTCCAATATGGGTCTTTTTTAATGTTTATGTTTTTCTTTTATCAGGAAGGGAGCCAAGAGGCTCAGGAGACTATATTAATCAATCTGGAAGTAAGACTTCCCTTGCAATCATCAACAACAACTCGAACCAAATCTCTTGGGATTTGATTAATAACATGAAAACATTATTGATACTAATATATAGCTACTCTTAGCAATATAATCTGCAACAAAATTGCATTCTCTAAAAACATTTTGAAAAGAAAACAAAGGTTGTTGTCTGACGATCTCCCTGCAAGTGTTGACCAGACCAAAGCTAGGATGAAAATCGTCAACTCCATCCTTTACCCAAGAAACAACAATATCAGAATCCAATTCCACCTTCAACTTTGTGAACTTCGGCTCGGTTACAAATTTCAGACCATAATACAGCGCCCAGATTTCAGCAGAAACACACGAAGTCTTCCCTAAATTTTCAACAAAACCAGCAATCCAAGCCACCTTATGATCACAGAAAGCACCTCTTGCATCATCTGCCTCCAAAACTCCCATCTGTATTCAATTTGACAAAGCCTTTTTTAGGATGCTTCCACCCTATAACCAACAAAAGTTGTTTAGCCTAATCGAGTTCATTTTTATCAGCATCTCTCTAGCACAATTTTTGATTATGCATGTCAACAGGATTAGGGGGGAATCCGTTTGTACCATAAATATTCAATTTAATATTTGATTTATTAAAGATATGTTGGTGTAAAACACAACAATCAAGTCTCCTAGTGCGCGAGCGTGCCACTTTAAACCTATAACAGTTCAAAGAAAAGAAAATATGCGCCAATTAAATCAAACTTAATCAAACGATTGTATTAATTATGGAAAACAAAATAATTAAAGGTTACTATGCCTTCGAGATCAAAGGACTTTTAAATAAAATTTTAAACTAAGAACAACTAAAAACACTTGACTACTCAAAGTAAATTCTAACGAGAATAAACTAAGTAGTTTATGTTGTAGTTGTGTGTTGATGCGCGAGTCCTTTTCAATGTTGATGAAGCTTTATTTTATAAGAGAAGAGATTCCATGGTGCTTGATGCACTTCCGATATGGGACTCTTGCAAATTCTAATTTCCAAACTAACTATTTATATTTGAGAAATCTCATATACTTTTATCTTCAAACAATGTGGGACAAATCTATTCTTATCCAATATTCAAAATAATATTTGAAATAAATCAAATATTAAATTGAATATTTATGGTACAAATAGAATCAAAAGTAAGTTTACATTGCCATTTCCATAAAAGCCAACAACCAACTCCAAAGATATTACTCCACTGAATTCCTTGGCAATCAGATAAGCTCTACAAGTACCCTTGTTTTTCAAATTATCATAAAACCACTCTTGACAATTATATTTAAAGAAATCAGCATTCATGTGAAGAACACAAAGAGAGAGCCAATTACCTTTAGCAACCATACAGTCCCTTAAAACATGTATAACATCTTCATCCTTCTGTTTGCAGATTTTACACAAACTATCACAACTCGAACCTCTTTTTGTCCTCTTAACATTAGTCAAAAGTCTATCATAAACCATCAGCAAGCAAAACATTTGCACCCTAGGAATAACATTTAGCTTCCAGATGCAATTCCATTTCCACACAAAAATATACTTAGAAAAATCTTCAATATGTTCATAAGCAGACTTCACTGAATTTTCCATCTTGGGAACCGCTCCAAATGAGTTTATCTTCAACCTCACCAATCCCATCCAAAGGCACATTCATAATGTCTTGAATGGCCTCTACAGGAATTGATTTTTCCAAATCAGAAATATTCCAATAACCTTTCTTCCCAACACCTATTCTTCCCAATAGAAGATGAAAGAGATTTCCCATGACACCATACATCTTATCCCAAAACAGAACTTTCTTCCTATTATACCTATTCTCTAGACCATCCATTTTTTAATTAGCTTCAAACCAAAGGTAAATCCCTTTCATTGACAAGACTTAGCATCTCCAGTACAAGCAAATTTCATCCAATACAATTATTTTTGGAAAAAGTTTCACTATGCTGTCACTGTAGACCCCTCATAGTTGGGTTTTTGTAGTCACAAATTTAAATCTTTATGTAAGAAAAAAATACTTTTGTGGCAGCATAAATTCCTTTCCTGTGTTGAAGGTTTTTAGCTACAACGTTTTTTGTCGTTGTAGGGCCATAATTTGTCACTATTGTCATCTGAGATTCCAAATAGCCATTCACTTCTAGACAATTTTTACTTTAGTGACATATCACGCTGTTGTCATTCGAGTGACAGAGTATCAAGTAGCTGTGACATTTTGTTTTGTGACACAAAAACATCAGTTACAAACTCCAATTAAGTAATGATATTTACTGTCAGCAACAACATTCTTTTGTCACTGGATGCATCTGACAATTCATGAGCACTCCCATTTTGGACCCTTGGTTTTTTGGTTCATTCAAATTCGCATATTACATCTATAATAGTAAACTAATAGTCACTTCACGATACACACTAATAAGGACCTTGTCCTTTCAACCAATCAACTAATTTACGTATGTTCATAAAGCATTAAAGTTATGAGCATATGTATTGTAAAATGTTAATATAAACAAAAAAAATTAATTGAGGCATAGGACATGGTAAACATGATTCCATGAAAAATTAACCCCTATTTGCATCACTGCATATATTACAGGTTTTGGTCAACAACAAAAAAATAAAAAAAATACAATATTCCATAAACAAATGGCAACATAAGTGTTCCCATTTGCAATATTCCAAAATAAACATACAGAGTTTTACGATCATTAAGCAAATTTAATACTCCAAAACAGACCATTTGCATGTTGGCATCTACAATTTTTGCTCTTTGTATTCCATAAAAAAGAACAACCTGAAACCACATGATCGATCACAAGGGTTGAGCATAAATTGCATACCTTATCTCACATTTCAAATTACGCAGAGGTCTAACAGTCACAGCTGTATGCCAATGAATCTACATCAAGAAGAACAACCTTAAACATGTGTATGCCACTAAGAAAAAGGCAAACGTAAAACCAGTATATGGCACTGAGAAACATTTTTATGCCAGTAATTGAAATAAGGTATTTGTTATGAGAATATTGAACAAAGAAAAGAAATATTGAAAGCTCGAAGAAAAAGACAGAGAGAGTTTAGAACATGATCAATTCTTTACTCACATCAATATTTTTCAATACAATGTAATTTGCTTTAGGTCTACAAATTATATACTTGAGCTTAAAGCACTAACCAACTTGGTTAAACCAACTAACTGACTAGTTGTTAACCTCTAACAGATTTACTAATCGTAAATGCTGAGTTGGCAAGATATTATAAAGCAAAAGACTAAACTACCCTAGCACTTGTAAATACAGCACTGGTAAATTAAACATGTCTATACCTTCATTATGTGTGTGTATGATGTTGTTTAACACAATGTTACATATAATAAAAATACAAAAAATTGAACCTATTAGATAGGCATGAAAAATACAAGGCATTATTTATTGCATGAATGCAAGATATAAACCGCACCATTGTGGAATATGAAGCAATTCGGAAGCTCAAAAATTTGATTAGCAGCTTATCTTTTGCATATCATGGAAGTACACCAAAGCAAGCCTTTTTGGTTTTATCATATGTGAATATAAGTCTATTTTGCTACACCATTCTTGACTAGACTTATATTTTTTTCATCTTTAATAAAAATTATTAGGAAATGAAACAATCTTTTTCTAGAAGCTCTACTCACAAATCTCTAACTTTAATAGTTATACCAAATGGAAACTAATTTCATGTGCATGTAGTTGCTTTAGTTGGCTCTTGTATAATATCATACCATGAGAAAGGGAAAAGTTTGAAAAATAAGCACTAAATTAGCAATTGTGTTTAAACAATGTTGAATTTCATGAAAAAATGACTAACAGTCATGCTCCCACTAAAATTATAGTTGGTTTCCCACAAAAAATGTGATACTTGGCAAATTATAAAGAACTAAAAGAAAATGAGAGAACGGAAAAAGATAGTTGAAAAGGGGTCTTACTGGATTCAAAGGAAGCACATTTGTTGCAGAGCAAACACTGGAAGTAGGTCCCTCATAATTAGAAAATCTCTCTCTTTTTCCCAATTCACGACAATTGTGCTCGTCCTTCCTAAGTTTTTCATAATAGAAAATATTTTTATTTATGCTTACTTAAATTACCCAGATATTAGGAGAGAGAGAAAAAAAAGGCTATGCTTATACCTCCTTTGTGCTTCGATAGGGTATGCATCTATGTTCACCTTGTGCCCTCGAGTTTCATCTGATACAAAAACTTGATTTGCATTCACAATGCCAAAGCCAGTCTTAAACAATATATACAATATGTACAATTATGTGTTAATACACAATTATCCAAGCACATGCATATTAATAGGCACTCATTAGGGGAAAATAAAACCCAAAACCCAAACCCCATGAGAGCTCCATTCTTAGGAAAGCAAAACAGATCTCAGATGAGCATTACTTTAAACTCTTGGTGTGCGAAATAAAATAAGGAGTATATAGAACTAAACCTTGAGCTTGATAAAGAGCTTGGTGGTAAGACCGTCAGAGGAATTAGTGCCAGAGTGAAGAAAGGAGGTCATGGGCCTCAACTTGGACTCGAGTAGAATATATGCAGTGAAGAGAAGAGAACGGACTTCCTCCCATTTGTCGTTGTGCTTCTGAATCGCATGCTTCCATATGAGGGGGATGAATTTTCTGTTGATGGTGAACTAGAAACGGAGCTTTAGTAATCCTTGTACTGAAGATGAGCAACATGAAAAGAATTATATCACCCCACAGAAAATTAATTACCCAAAGAAACAAAACAGAAATGAAAGTATGGGTTTCTTTGATTGATTTTGGAAGGCACATTTTTTTTCTCTCTAAAAATGAAATGCCAAACAGAGTGAGATGAGAAATTAAAATATTTACCTATAAATCAAAGATTGAGGGAGAAGAAGGTAAGGGCTTGTTCTTAGGCAACCCTAGCTCTTGCTTGGGCAAATTGTTGCTTATTGTTGCGTCTCATGTTAATCGAGAAAAAGAATGAGAAAAAGATGGCCTCGTTTGTTAAATTTCAAATTTTTATTTTTTATTTTTCTTTAAAATTAAAATGAGCACGCATTTACTACGTAACTGGTTTTGTAACTAAAATTAAAAAAATTGCAATCAGTCGCGAAAATTTTGTAATGGAATTGATGTTCAACATTGATCGATCAAACATGAAACTATTAGTCACGAAAAAAAAAATCATAACAGTAGGTCTGCAAAAATTGGAGGGAAATTTTCCCTCCTAAAAATTCAAACCATTAGTTACAAAATCCAATTACAATTACAATTTTTGTACCGATTTCAGCATACAATTTTGGATAAGTTACAAAACTGATTTTTCATCACTAAAACGGCACTTTCAGCCACAAAACGAATTTTGTAAGTAGAAAGTTTGTTGCTATAGGCCAAATTTCTTGTTGTGAAGCTAGAAGACCTTTTGAGCTTGTTCATTCTGATATATGTGGTCCAAATTTTTAAATCATCTTTGGAAGGTAGCATGCTCTTTGTTTCATTTATCGATGATTTTTCAAAAATAGTTTGGACATTCTTTATTAAAACAAAGTCTAAATGCACTTTAGCAGTTTTTAAAATTTAATTTGTTCACATAGGGGTTTTTACAACTAATTTGTACAATTGGTATTCTGTAATTTGAAAAAAGTTATATTTTTGTCTAATTTAGTTAAAATTGATGAATTCCGTCAACTTAGAAGTCACGTGCATAGTAATTTACCTTCAAAATTGATTTTTCATTTTTAATCAAACCAAAAACTAAAAATAAAAAAATAAATAATAAATAAATAAATTAAACCATAAATGATTTTTAAATTTTCTTCCATGTTTTTTAATTTTTTGTACAACAAAAAATTAAGAAATCAATTTTGAAGATCACATGTTATGCACGTAACATGTAAATTGACAGAATTTGTTAATTTTAACTAAATTGGACAAATGCGCAACTTTTTTTAAATTAGAGAGTATCAATTGTTCAAATTAATTGTAGAGACTAGTATGTGAACAAATTCAATTTTAGAAGGTATTAAAGTGGATTAGGACTTTAAAACAAAGTCAGAAGCATTTAAGTTTTCCAAGTCTTTAAGGCTCAAGTTGAAAAGTACTCAGGCTATCAAACTTGAACTTTGAGAACTGGTCGAGGTAGATAGTATCTTACAAATGATTTTGACTAGCAGCCAAATGACCAGCACTCATATTGTTACACCACAACACAGGTGTGTTTGGTGATGCATGGAATCCGGAAGCTCACGCAAAAGAGACTATAATCAGGTGACTGTGGTGGGGTTGTGAAGCAGATACATTTAATGGTGGCAGGTTCACAGGTTGCATGTGTGCATGTGAGTCATTTTGAGAAGTAAGGGTCTTGGGCTGTGTGGCTGGATAGAATTGTGAAATAGATATATTAGATGGTGTCAAATGTAAAGGTTGTGTGGCAGGTTCACGGGTGACCCGGCTAATGCCAGATTGTTGGCTAGTTCTCTCATCTTCGAAAAGTAGTCAACCATAGACAACGATTCCTTCCTGGTTGAGTTGAGTTGAAGCATCAGCTGCACGAGTTGTGCTCTACATTGGCTAACGAAAACTTTTCCTAAGGATGCCCACAAGTGAAAAGAAGTTAATGATTTTGAGATTTGTGTTTGGACCTCTAGTGATATTGCTGATAGTATCCAACCGAGCAAAGCCTGATCAAGTCTGCTTTATAGAATGTATTCAAGATTCAGAACTAACTGAGAATTGGTTCCTTTTATGAGTTTTGGTGGTGGCTGGAAGTCTCCATTGATGAAGCCCTCAAGATTGTTTCCACCTATGGCTGGTTGAATTTGAGACACCCATACAGAGTAGTGATATATTTCCAGTTTTAATGGAAAATTTTAGTTCGGCTTCATAACTTGATTGAGTTGTGGTGGGCTAAAAAAGATGAGATAATGGCCATGACGTTGGTCAGCACAAAGCTCTGATACCATATAACAAAATTCAATAAACATAGAATATCTTATATGAAGGCAGTAAAAGTATATTTGTATTATGATATGTCAAGTGATAGCCTTTAGGCTGAGCTCTATCGTATGATTACAAGTGAAGTCTGGCGATAAGAATTTAACAAATATACAGGAGATAAGAATTTGTATTCTAGTAGACTAGTGTTATCACTAATTAACCGTAAGGATAACTTATGCTTTATCCTAACATCGCTTAATTTTGGCTTCAAAGCATAGATCGAGTCCATAAACATTGAAATCTAGGGATATTTTGCTAATATCTGGCTAGAGAATGCATGTGAGTTTACAATTTTAAGATAGAGGCTAGGAATACAACATGAATTTTTAGTGTTAGAATAACGTACATTGAACAAAGGTGATAAGAATTGGTTATCGTCGTCAAGTACACAAAGATAACTGTTCGAGAATGTAATTGGCGTAACATGAAAATGGATGATCTACGGAGGTAAAGTCAACAACTCCAACAAAAGTTGGGAAACAAAACGACATAAAAAGAGAAACATACAAGTCAAGTTTAAGACAATTGTCAAAAGGTAAAAATGAAGAAGAATTATTCCTGGAGTATTTTGAATGTATTGATTATACGTACACAAGTAATCCATATTAATTTTGATGATGGTCCTATTTTTTATGAATATTATGATAATGATAAGGAAGATCATGTGATTGATTTTGAAGCTATACCACTTTTTGGTAGTCTATTGAAATGTCGGAGAAAGACGTCAAAAGTACTCAATCAAAATCTTGGATTTTGATTCTGGGGATCTCAAGCACTTTATAATATTCAATAATAGTTTGAATTTTGATTTGGACCTTTTAGGATCTTAGATGTGAAGGTTCGTAAGTCTATCTCTATGATAACTCAGATGCTTTTCGTTGATAATTGATTGTGGTGATATGAAAATTTTGAAAATGATATTGCAGAAGCAATAGAAATTGATTTTTGAAGTACCAATTTTGTATTGCAACTTAGAGAGGGCAAAAAGATATGAAATTTGATGGTTCTTGGCTTGTCGGATTCTCGAGACTTTCAACTAAGAGTACATGAAAAGAAACTTGAAAGAAATTCTCATTCAAATAGAATAAAAAACAATACAAGTGACCAGATTTGTTCTCAAGCTTAACTAGCTCCTCTCTTACAAACTCCATGTTTGTAAGGCCATATTCATGGCTACACATTTTTCCTAGATTTTTTAGCGCACTAAAAACATGTGAAATGGTGCCAAATCGCTGGAGAGCTCCAACGGTACTCGATTGCTTGCTCTGAGGTTTTAAGCCTCTAATCTTAGCTCTAATAGTTCCAATCAATGGCTGCAGCTTTATAGGTTAATTCTCTATCATGTGAACTGCCATATAGCTATAAATAGCCTCAATAGGGTGGCTAAAATGGCTGGAAATCGTGGTGCAATGAAGGAGGATTGCTTGGAGGCTAAGCATGCAAAAATAGTGTGAACACAAGTGCAACTTGTGTCAAAATGGTGTGCTGCCGTCTTTTCCCTTACTTTTATCATATAGATAGACTTACGAACCTTCACATCTAATATCCTCAAAGGTCCAAATCAAAATTCAAACTATTATTGAATATTATAAAGTGCTTGAGATCCCCACATTAATAGAATCAAAATCCAAGATTTTGATTGTGAGTACTTTTGACGTCTTTCTCCGACATTCCAATAGACTACCAAAAAGTGGTTTAGCTTCAAAATCAATCACATGATCTTCCTTATCATTATCATAATATTCATAAAAAATAGGACCATTATCAAAATTAATATGGATTACTTGTGTACGTATAATCAATACTTTCAAAATACTCCAGGAATAATTCTTCTTCATTTTTACCTTTTGACAATTGTCTTAATTAATAGTGAAACTAAACAACTTTTAATTAATATTATTTTTATATATATATATATATATGTATATAGAGTACTTCTACAATATTGATATTTTCATTTTAATCCCAAACAAGCACTTATTCATGTGATAAAATACACATACATTATGGTATGATCAATTGGTGTGATAATACATATACCAACTAATCTGGAATTAAATCTTTGTTTGTCCATAATTTGAAAATTACAACTATGATTTGATCGTGCTGCCAATCTACGTACTCATACTAACGACCTCTACGCTACACTATATAAGATCCGAACTTCAACCATTCAGATGAAAAATTCAACGTTTGGGCCCGTCTCTAGTCAATTTGGTCAAATTTTCAAAATATTTCAAATGGTGAAAAGACAAGTCATTTCCTTAGATCTTTTGGAAAATAAATTTTTCTGAATCTTTATTTATTTTCAAATGAACCTAGGATTTGTTGTCACAACTTAGAAATTATACTCGGTCAAGCCAAGATTCACACCCTATGTTTTTTAGTAGGCCTTGCGATGTGTCGTTTTGTACTGTGTTGGTGTTGTGTCGTGTTGTGTTTATGTTAAATTTCTTTGACCCAAACCAAACATGTTAAACTTTCATGTTGAATCATGTTTGTTCCATATCATTTTATGTCCGTGTCATGTTTTATTCGTGTTTACAATATCTATACTTGTTTGCTCTATTTTTTTCTTTAAATTAATACATGTTCAAATGATAAGCTAGACATTTTTAAAAAAAAAATCACATACTAAAATTTCACATGATTAATAATTGTCAATTCAAAATATTACAAATTAAGGGCATATTAAATATCCATAGTAGCCAAGAAAATGAACATTCATTATAATTGTCAATTTAAAATATTCAAAATATTACAAATAAAACCAAAATTGTGCATCCAATGCAATGAGATTTGCACTCGGTGGTGTTAAGGTGATTTTTTAACAGTTTTTGGTGGTTTTATGGAGCTTGGTACCATGTCGTAAGACCTTTCCAAAGGTACTAAGTTTTTGTCCTAACTCTCCATAATGAAGGAGATATGGTGGTTTGAAGGTGGTTTTGTGTTGTGATTAAAATTAGATTACTCGCAAGTGCATGAATCAACAAGTAATAAAATGATTTTTAGAAAAATTAAACTGAATATCGATTTCACGAAGAATAATGTCTCTAGTAATGAAAAATAAATTATATTGCTAATTAAATCTAGAAAAGTAAAAAAATGATTGATTGGTTGGTTGGTTTTGTGAAGCAAAGCAAGAATTAAATAAGAAAGCAATTAAGAAAGCAAAGCAAATAAAACAAGAGTTTCAAATTATTGATGGAACAAGGATTATGACTTCAACACTATTAATTCTATTTAATTTCAATGCATAACAAATTCATTAGTTAACCTCTCTTAACTTAAAGTGACCAAGAGTTGATATCTCAATGCTTCTTGATCTAGCAAGCACAAGATAGTTTAATCGTCCCCAGTCTGAACTACCAAATTTAAGCCTTAAGACATGAAAATCCAATAAGCTCTTGTTAAGGTGTCACTAGGCATGATATCCCTATCTACCATGTATTTCATTGCAAACAATACTATATCCCTTAGCCCTAAGTGAATGTGACATTAAATCATTCACCTTTTCATGAAAGCATTAAGATCAATAATGAATATTAACTATCAATATACATTAAAACCAATCATGCATTAAAAACTAAATATTCATAATAGAGCTACATCATAATTCTCATAAAAGTTTAGCTACTCATAATCTAATAAATAGCCATCAATAAATCAAAGCAAAACATATTATGAATAGCAAAAAGAAAATGAAAAGAGAGAGAAAATCTAAAGCTTGTAGTTGGCTGAATTCCCTTCTTGTTCATCCTTCAATTACTTATTCAAATATATCTCCAACGCAAGGTCGAATTCACCTAAAGTTTGCTGGCCAAAGTCTCCCTTACTCTTCCTCTTGATGTAGCCGAAAATTCCCTACCTCTTAACCTTGAAAATTGTGTCTTGAATTGTGTAGAATGGAATGAAATGGAAAAGAAATAGATAATAATCTAGAAGAGGGCTCCTTAAAGCTCTAAGGTGTAGGGTATTTATATGAAAAAAGTACTTGTAGAACAAGAAAAATTCCTAGAGTTATAACCTTACCCTAATTCTAATTCTTCAAGATAATAAGAAATAAAATATTAATAAAAGCTAAATATTTCCCTATTATTCCTCTCATGGCCAGCCATATGGGGTTATAGAAGTAATTAGTGTTCTCAAAATAATGTCACACTCTCAATTAGATTAGAAAAGTAAATTCATATCTTCTTAGTAACTCAATCTCCTTCGAATTCTAATTTCTTCTCCAATTAAAACTCCAATTAATATTATTGGAATAATTTAGACTTTCTAAGTGGCATGTGATGTGGCAATAATAACACACCTGGATGAAGAGTGGTGATGTGGCAATCCCAATCATCCATGCATAGGTGGCATTCTAGTTGTCAAAGACACTTCATTTTATATCTTCTATGTTTGTCAGACAGATTTCAAGTACACTTTGGAAGACCAAATGAACTTTGAATTCATTGATTCCAGTTGCAAGTTAGATCTATGTCTTAGCTTTACATGCATATCTTGTTTGCACAAAATGGATACTAGGAAGCTATTCAAATATCAATTTCCTCATAGGAGTGTAAGTTTGTCGCAACTGCTAAAAATGTTCATCTTCAAAATCAAACTGGTATTGATTGGCTGATATAATTGTAATGAAACTTTACAGAATTAAGCCTTGATGAGTCATGATCATTATCAACTAGAATCGCACAGAAATTCTATGTGTAGCTCCGGATCTGATTTATTCAGTGAAGATTGTGTATAAAATACAGTAATTTTCAGCATTTGTTATTTTTTCTCTAAAAATAGAAAAATATAACAATTTAGTATTTTTCATTAACAATTAACTCAAAACTAACAAAAATCCAACATAAAATATGGCATAAAAACAATAACTTTTTATGCTTATCACTTTGAGTAAAGGTGAAAGATTTCAAATGCGGGAGAAAAAGGAATGCAACTAGGGTTTTCTAGATATGGTTTTTTTCCTTATTTTTGTGCCAAACTGTCCATAAGTAATCAAAATTCAAATGTCAGTTGTCTCCCACTTGTACATAAAAAATTTATTCTTTTTTTAGCTTAAGTGCACATAAAATGACACTATTTTATGTGGAAAAAGTCATTGAATCCAAATACCATGTAAAATAATATCATTTCATCTGATAAAATACACATAAATTAAGGTTTGATCAATTAGTGTTATAGTACCATATAGGAATTGATGTGGAATTAAAGTACAATCTTTGTTAGTCCATAACTTGAAAATTACAACTATAATTTTATCATACCGCTAGATCATGGACTCGTACTGGTGACCTCTATGCTACACTAGATAAGATCCAAACTAAAACTAGTCCATTGAAAAAGTAATAGTTAGACCTATCTCTATTCAACTTGCGACCAATTTTGAAAACAATTCAAATAGTGAAAAAATAAGTCATTACAATAGATCTTTTAGAAAACATATTTTCCTTACTCTTTATTTATTTTCAAGTAAACTAAAGATTTGTTCTCACATTATATAAATCCTACGTGAAGCCAAAATTTGCACTTGATGGTTTTGAGATGGTTTTTGAATAGGTTATGATGGTTTTCTAGTGACAAGCTTAGTACTTGGTACCCACGTGTAGCATGTTGCGAGAGCTTTCTGAAGGTACCAAGTATGTGTCCTAACTCGCCAAGATGAGGAGTTATGGTGGTTTGAATGGCTTGGTGGAAAGGTGAAATATTTTAGATGTGAAAGAGCACAAAAGGTGGCTAGGATTTTTGAGGTCTAGTCGTTTCCTTGATTTTTGTGCCAACAATGTCCTTAAATAATCAAAATTCAAATGTCAGCTGACCCCCACTTGTACAAATAAATTGGAGTTAATTACACTAGAGGTAGCTTAACTATGTCGAGTATTACAAATGGATATCTAACCTTCTTTTAGGCAATTTAGTATCCAAAATCACCAAAGTGTTGCACCATTAGTACTTATGCCCATTTCCATCAAAATTCTATCGTTTTATGCATGTAAAATGCATGTGATGAATAATGGAATGTGTAAACTAGTCTTTTCACTTGCCTTTCTCTCTCCCCTCTCTTTGTTTTCTCTCTCCTTTCTCTCTTTCTCTCACCTCTTTGTTTTCTGTTTGCAAAACTCAAACCGGTGCAATGATAGACATGATGCATGCGGAAAGGATAAAAAAAAAAAAAAACTCAACCAAACAAAGAGGTGATCCCAAACCCACCTTCATTCTCAAGAATAAGAAGGAAAAAAAAAATTGAGGAACCTAAACCCATGACCCACAAAATCTTGCCAAATTGATCATGCAATTTTCTAATCGCATTCCAAATATAAGAGCCGTGTTGTCTTCTAACAAATCTATCCATCAAGAATTGGGTTTATCCAAGCTATAATAAACATCCCAGACTAAAGTAATGATCCCATTCCCATTACATTCCAAAAAGGGGAGAGAGAAGATAAAGAAAGAATTCCAATAATCAAGAAGTTAAATCTTTTGCGGGATTCCCACTTCTTGCAAGCCAAGAGCTCGCAACTACATCCAACATTGTCCTTAAAAGGTCGGTTCTTGCTTGTTTAGAGTCTGTTGATGGCATTCCCTTTCTATTTGGTTGCTAAGAAATATGGTGGAAATTTACAAAGAAAATATTATAGTTTTCTATGATGTTTTGTTACGTTGTCTACATGAAAATTCTCAAATTTATAGAACTCAATTTGGGGCTATTTGAATTTTCTTTTTCTTTTTCTCGAGGGGAAAATAAATTAAAAAACTTTATTGTTCGACTGATAGTGTCATATAGCTAGAGGTGTCAAATGGGTCATGCCGTGCTAGCACAACCTATTTAAACGTTAACACATTTAAACGTTAGCCCATTCGTGTTTGTGTCGTGTTCATGTTAGTCCATTTATTTATCGTATCGCGTTCGTACTAGTCCATTTATTTATCTTGCCATGTCATGCTCGTGCTAGTATGTACGTATTCTTGCCAACCCATTTATATTCAACAAGCATATTTAATTTTTTATTTATTAAAATTAATACATTATAAAAGTATATATAACAAATAACTTAAAAATATACTACAATGAATTTGCTTTATAATTTATTAGGCAATTAATATTTACAGAAAAGATAAAAACAATATAAGTAATTTATTACCTAACTTTAAAGCAAAAAAGAATATAAAAATATAATCATCAACAACTAAAAAGTTTACATATTAAATAAATGTTAATTAAATAAAGTATTATGTTAGTTAATTTAAAAAAAAAATCACAAAATAATGAAAATAGAAAGTAAATTAATATAATTTATGTATTTATCAATCATCATGCTAGTCATGCTATGGGCTCGTACTATGCTTGGCCCATCATGAACTCATGTCATGCCTAGCTCATAGGCCTCCCAAGCATGATCATGGTGTGCTTCGTGATTGGCACGACATGCTTTTTATTGTGTCATGTTTGTGTTGTGTCTAATTTTAATTTATCGTGCTCACGCTATGCATGTGCTACTCAACCCTTTTTACATGAAATATGACATATTATGTGAAAAATGCATTTGAATCCAAACACACACATAAAATAATATCATTTCATGTGATAAAACACAAATAAATTAAGGTCTGGTAAGTTGATGTGGTACTACCAGATACCAACTTATCCAAAATGAAAGTACATCTTTGTTTGTCCATAACTTGAAAATTATAACTCTGATTTGATCGTGCCTCTAGACAACAGACTCCTACAGATGACCTCCATGTTGCACTAGATAAGATCCTGTTAAAAAGTTAACGTTAGACCCACCCTTGGTCAACCTGGTCAAATTTTGAAAACAGTTTGAATGGCTGGTGAAAAAAATTTCCTTCAGATCTTTTAGAAAAAAAAAATTCTAACTATTTATTTATTTTCAAGTGAACCCAAGATTTATTCTCACAATATAGAAATCCTACTCTGCCAAGCCAAAATTCTCACTTGGTCATTTTGATGTAGTTTTTGAATGGGTTCTAGTTGTTTTCTAATATTTTCGCAATATTTTCTCTTAAATTTTTATTTAATTCTTTCATAATTTTGTCAATTTTCATAATTTACATAAAAATGTCTGAAATATTTGTGAAAATTTTGATGAAAATTTTGAAAATATTCATTAATTTTTTTTTGTAGAAGTTTAATAATATTATTTATTTTTATAAAATATTAAAAATATAATATTTTTTAATTACCTATAAAAAAAGATAAAATAATATGCTTTCAAACATTACGTACATACATGTACAACATTAGCATCTCTTTTTTTCCAAATTATAATTATTCTTCTTTTGTTTTCAAATTGTAATTATTGTTTTATATTACTTTTTTTTTTCAATAGTTTTATCATTGCTTTCAATTTGTTGCTTAGTAAATTTTTTTCCTTTCAATTTGTTATGTAGTAGTAGACTAGTTGTACAAAAATGTGAATTTTGTTATTTTTTTCTTTTCTTCACCGTCATTATACTTTTTCATAAGTGTTTTTTTTTTTTTTTGTCTTCAATGAAGAGAACATGAGTTGCAGATGGAATATTTCACAATAATTATATTGCATTTACTTGAAGGTGTTAAAAATAATTCGTTACGTTCACATGAAAGGATGATAATGTGAAAAAAAAATTAAGTTGTTCAATATATATATATATATATATGTATATACAATTAGAGTTCTCCTCAAAATCTCAAATCTTCTACTCGTCCAACAACTATTTCAATCCTACGGTGCAACAAATAGGTGATTCAAACACTCTTTGGTAAAACAATCCACTACAACAAATTGGTACGAGTTTGATCTCCTTTAAGTCAATATATATGTAATTACAATTAATAAATTTTTATATACCTAATTTAACATGTGCTTCTATCTTTAAAAGGATGTAGACATGTGGTTTTTATTTTTCCCATCCATAGATCTTTTTTCCAGCACAATTTATAATTTAGTCACTTGCAATTATGTATGATTAACCATTTAAGGAAATCATTTAAATATATCTTAAAAATTCAATTTTTCATTTTATATATTAACTAATACTATCTTATTGCTACGTAAAATTTCATAAGTTATTGGCTAGTGGAGGAAGCAAACATGATCTTGCTAAGGAGCATGTCATTCTAATTGATGGAACCAAAAATGGAAAAATTATGCAAATACTTAATATCATCTTAATGGTATGGCTCCCTCACACAACATACAACATTGTGACAGTGTGCCTCCTGATGTAAAAATTTACATAGTGGGATTACAGAAAGAAACAAGAGCGCAAGACCAAAAAAAAAAATAAAAGACTAATAGAATGGAGAAGACTCTTGAAGAATTACAAAGAGAACTTAAACTCAAGCAACAAGCAACTAACGCAGACGAAGAGTATGATGATGATGTAACATTGCCACTTGGAACGAATCCTTACGAGAAAAAAATATTGACAGGAAATTCATGCTTCTAAACAAATAGAGAGGAAAATAAGTTATCTCCATAAATTTTCATATGAGGCTCAAAAGTGTGAGTCTAGTAGTCATGTTAGATAACGGTGCAACAAACACAGAATTTTAGAGAACTACTACCAAAGCCTAAACCGAGCTTATATAAGTCATTTCAAGCAAGGCAAAAGAATACAAAAAATCTCTTTCTGGGAGGAAAGATAAAGGATGGTTGGCAAAGCTTATAAGTATATATATAAATTTACCCCCCCCCCCCCCCCCCCCCCNTATATATATATATATATATATGTGAACATCATGAAAGTAAAATGGGAGACTTATGGTTGTACAATCATGTGTGATGGATGGACAAGTCCTACAAAACATGCATATCATCAATTTTATGGTGTACTCCAAAGGAAAAAAAATAATGTTTTTAAAATCTTTTGATGCTTCGAATATGATAAAAAGATCATGCATACATATATGACCTATTGAATAAAGTAATTGTGGAAGTGGGGAAAATATGTGGTATAAATAATAACAGACAATAGCTCTGCATTTGTTAAGGCTAGAAAAAAGTTAATGAAGCATTATAATTTGTATTGGACTCCATGTGCACCACATTGCATTGATACTATGTTTGAAGACATTGGGAAAAAAAAAAGCAACTAGCTAGTATGATGAAACAAGTTAGAATGATCACAAATTACATCAACAATCAGAATTGGTTGCTAGCAAAAATGCATGAAATTTGCAAAGGAGATATTGCTTATCCTGAACTTACACGATTTGCCACAAACTATCTTGTATTTTAGTTTGGTTAAAAAGAAAGCAAGATTAAAGCAACTATTCACATGTGATGATTGGGTAGACTGCAAGTATAGTACTTCAAAAGTTGATCAAAAAGTAGAAATGATAGTACTTGATCATAGGTTTTGGGATCAAGCACAAAAAGTGTGTGAACTTTTTAAGCCATTGGACAAGCTTTTCTGTGTTGTTGACACTGAAGTCTATCCAACAATGTGACCAGTGTATGAGTTGATGCGTATTGTTAGAAAGAAACTTGAAAATATCCATGGTGCAAAATGAATTTTAAAGATAATTTATGACATGTAGGGTAAAATTTTAGATCATCCATTACATGCAACAAGTATGAACTAATACTGAATTTATATGAATTTTGTATAATTTTGCACATCATTAATTAAACTAAAGTATTTTTTTTTCATTTTTATATAACTTATTATTTGAATTTGCAATACCAATATAGACTCAGAGAGTTGGGAGAAAACTCTGAACTTATAAAGGCAACACATGATGTGCCCTCTACATTAGACTCCAAATCAACGGCAATTGGTTTATAAATAAAGTATAATTTTGATAGTTTGTTAATGTAATATATTTAAAAAATTTGTAACTTAATTCAATTTTATTGTTAGCTCACATATTTCAACGATGCAACAAAAGGATTTACAAAACCAACAGTGATTGCTGCTCTAAATGAGATGTCTCTTGGTAAGTCCAATATAATTATATTTGAAACATACAAATTTGTACTTATACATCTATTACTTTATGAACATTGAATGGTCGGTTATGTATGGTAATAGTGCAACTCCTATTAGAAAATTGGCTATGAAAGTGTTATCACGATCAACCTCATCCTTTGCTTGCGAAAGAAATTGGAGCACTAGCTCATTAATAAACACAAAGCAAATAAATAAACTAGCATACACTTGGGTTGAGAAACTAGTATATTACTAGTACAATATGAGACTGAAGTTAAAAGATATGGAAGCAGAATAAGAAAATCATCAAAAATTTGAGCCAACAATAACATTTTATGTTACAGTAGATCATAGTGATCAAGAGGGTAATCAAATATATTAATGGATTAAACCAGTTCATTTATATGATAAAAAAATTAATTAAAAAAAAAACCAATTCAAAAGATGTTATGCAAGTAGAAGAGGATGGTATAAATATTGCAAGAGTGATCTCTAAAGAATTAAGTTCTAGTAGTGCTGAATCTTTTTAAAAGCTTATGAAATAACTAACTGGAACTTCTAGTATTTCAGCCTCTTCTAGGAGTACATGTTGAGAATTTCAAATTATTGATAGTGACTCTCGCTCAAGTGGTAATATCTTTAGATACTCTGATGAAGTTAAAAGTGGTTAGGATAAAAAGTCACATATTCAATAAAAATTGAGAACATTTACTAGTAAAGAATATTACACTCATGCAATGCTAGATGAAAATCATGGAAATAGAGATTTCTTGGGCTAGAATAGGTTCTATAGGAAAAGACAATACACATAGAGAAAGGAGTAAAATAGATTTGTCATAGCGACAAAAAGAATCCTTTTCTACAAATGTTAGATCAATAAGGTTTGGAGGTTAAAATAACCCTTGTTCAATAGATTTTTATGGAATACCATCAAATAGTAACTTATAGATACATTCGCAAGCTCATTTATTAGGGAAAAACATTTATGCACAAAGCCCACTAATATCATATCTATATCTTGACTATCAGTAACGAAAATCATACGTAATATCATATCCTTATGGTTGACATTTTAAAAATTACATACAAAACTATCAAGGAGATATGTTTTTTGATCAATATTTCTCTCAATACATTTCTAGAAATGAGGATGAGGAAGAGAGAAAAAGATTTAAACCACCAAGATATTCTATGCAATATTTGAGTATTATTTACTTGTATTTATATTCTAACAAATGAATAATCATCCCTTAATAATAATATTTTTGTTATTGTCAACAAATGCAATAGGCCTCTTGATTATGGAAAATATGATTTTTCACTCAATTTTTTTTACAATTTTTATAGTCAAATTGATAAAGTAATTAATAATAAGCATCTTTTGAAGTTTTGTTAAAAATTTCCTTGTTTTCTTATAAATTTTTGTCATTTTTTAAAAAATTTTATCAATAACAATATTTTATCAATATTTTTACTAATATTTCCATATTTTTGGCCATCAATATTTCCATCGATAATTGAAATTTTTATCCTTAGATAAAATACATAAAAATTAAAGACTGCCAAAAGGTGTGATAGTACTAGATACCAACTGATCTGATATTAAAGTACAATTTTTGTTTTTCCATAACATGAAAATTACAACTTTGAGTTGATCATGCAACTAATCTACAAATTAGTACTGACTACCTTTACACTAAACTAGATAAGATCAAAGCTAAAACTCTTCCGCTGAAAAAGTCAACATCAAACACGTCTCTAGTCTTCAAGCAAAAAACTTGGTTCCTAAGTATAGCTTGTTGTGAGAGCTTTCCAAAAGGTACCAAGGTTGTGTCATAACTAGTTAAAATTAAAGAGATATGGTAGTTTGAAAGTCGCTTGGCGAAGGGTAGAAAATTTTGAATGTGGGGCTGAGTGAGGGTTGGCTAGCAATTTTCAAGTATGGTATTTTCCTCGATTTTTATGCCAATAGTGTCATTAAATAACCAAACTTAAAATATTAGTTTTCTCCACTTATACAAATAAATTTTATATGTTTTTGAGTTCAAATGTAAAATGAAGACATTTTATGTGAAAAACGTCCTTCAATCTAAACATGCGCATTAAATAATATCATTTCATGTGATAAAATACACATAAATTAAGGTATGATCAGTAGGTAGCACTAGATACTAACTTATCCGGAATTAAAGTACAATTTTTGTATGTCCATAACTTGAAAATTACAATTTTGATTTGATCATGCTACCAGTTTGCAGACTCATACAGACGACCTCTACACTACACTAGATAAGATTCGAGCTGAAACTCGTCTGCTAAAAAAGTCAATGTCAGATTTTTCTTTAGTCAACCTAGTCAAATTTTGAAAACAATTCAAATGGTGAAAACACATGTCATTATAGTAGATCTTTTGGAAAATAAATTTTGCTGACTCCTTATTTATTTTAAAGTGAATTCAAAATTTGTTCTCACAATATAGAAATCCTACTCAATCAAGCCAAGATACCCACTTGGTGGTTTTGAAGTAGTTTTTGAATGAGTACTAGTGTATTTCCAGCAACAAGCTTGGTACCAACGTGTAGCTTGTCGCGAGAGCTTTCCAACAATACCAAGTTTGTGTCCTAACTCACTGATATGAAAGAGTTATGGTGATTTGAAAGTGGCTTGTGGAAGGGTAAAAGATTTCAAATGGGAGGAGAATGAAAGGCGGCTAGGGCTTTTTAGGTATTGTCTTTTTCTCAGTTTTTGTGCCAACAATGTCCTTAAATAATCGAAATTCAAATGTCAGCAGTCCCTAACTTGTACAAATAATATTTTGTTGTTTCTAAAACTCAGACGAACATAAAATAACAACATTTTATGTGAAAAACATCTTTCAATCCAAACATGCACATAAAATAATATAAGGTCATGTGATAAAATACAAATAAATCAAGGTGTGATAGAACCGTATATCAATTGATCCATAATTAAATTGCAATCTTTGTTTGTATCTTAAAAATTGCAATTTTGATTTGATCATGTCACCAATCTGTGAACTCGTATTGATGACCTCTATGCCACACTAGATAAGATCCAAGTTGAAATTCGTCCTTTAAAGAAGTCAATGTTGACCCGTCTCTAGTTAACCTTGTCAAATTTTGAAAACAGTTCAAATGGTGAAAACAAGAGTAATTACCATAGATCTTTTGGAAAATAGATTTTCCTGACTCTTTATTTATTTTCAAATGAACCCAGAATTTGTTATTAAAATATAGAAAAATAACTGGTCAAAGCCAAGATTTGCACTTTTTGGTTTTGAGGTGGTTTTTGAATGGAAGCTTGGTACCGACATGTAGCTTATTGCAAGAGCTTTCTAAGGATACCATATTTGTGTCTTAACTCGCTGAAATGAAGGAGTTGTTGTTTAAAGGTAGCTTGGTGGAATGATGAAAGATTTTAGATGTGGGAGAGAAAAAAGGCCGACTAGGATTTTCTAGGTATTGTATTTTCCTCGAGTTTTGAGCCAGCAATGTCCTTTAATCATCTAAATTCGAATGTCAACTATCTCCCACTTGTATAGATAAAGTTTATATGATTTTGAGCTCAAAACATATAAAATGATGATATTTTATGAGAAAACATCTTTTAATACATGCATAAATAATATCATTTCATGTGTTAAAATACACATAAATAAAGGTATGATGAGTTGGTAAGTAGTACAAAATATCCTTAAATAGTAAATAGTATTTTCTTAAAATTTAATAGTTTAGATTGTTTATTGATTTAACCATAATCCTTATATAGAGGGAGATAAATTTGTTTGTAATAGAGATATATTTCATATTTTAATCAATTGAAAGAATTAACTTTCTTATTGTTCCCATGAGTGTTCTTGCAAGGTTAGGAATCAATTTATTCTTCTTGTTACATTAAATTAGGAGTTGAATTTTTTTATCAAAGTAGAAATACTTTGTGGCGATTGTTTTTATATTTTTCTAGCTTTCTAATCCACGTTTTTATATACAAGTTATCTAAGGGTTTGGTAAGGCAAGTTCTTGTTTTCAATTATTGTTCAATATTTCTTGTGTGTTTTAGAGTTTCAGATTTTTTAATCTTAGGGTTCCACATCAACTATAGTAGCCACGTGCTTAGAAAGTTTGATAATCTCTCAAAAATAATTTCACTGATTTAGTATAATTTTAAATTAATTTTAGTAATTTTATATATTTTAAAAAATATAATCAATAAAAATATTTTAAAATTAATTTAACGAATATAATATATATTTTCTTTTTTATTACAGATTAAAAAATGAAAATTTTATATTTAAAAGTATTATACAAAGACATTTTTATTTATTTATTTATTTTTGAAATTTTTTTAAAAAAAAAACTTTGGCTTTGGATTTAAAAATAGAACTAAAAACAATTCAATAAAAAAAAACTCATCTGTTAGGCTTTATAAGCTCCTTAACATGTGATTTTTATAGCAAAATCATATATATATATATATAGGAAAATTCTAAAATAAGGATATCTTTATTTTATCATTGAAAATAAAGATTATCATTGAAAATATATTTTTAATGATAATTATGAAAATATTATTATTGATAGTTTAGTTTTAGTGACATATCTAGAATTAAAGTACAGTCTTTGTTTGTCTATAACTTCATAAATACAACTTCGATTTGATCATGCTGCTAGTTTGCAGACTCATATTGACGACCTTTACGCTACTCTAGATAAGATCTTAGTTGAAACTCGTCTGCGGAAAAAGTAAATGTTGGACCTGTCTTTGGTCAACCTAGTCAAATTTTAAAAACAATTCAAATGGTGAAAAAATGGGTTATTTCAGTAGATCTTTTAGAAAACATATTTTCCTAACTCTTTATTTTTTTCAAATGAGGATTTGTTCTCATAATTTCTACACAATAATCTCATGGCCTACTATATCTCTTTAGTCACAAAACCTTATGCATCTTTCTTGTTTCATAAGTTTGTGATTGTGTTATGCCACTTACAAGATCCTATTGGACCTTTACTTAAGTTTGACAGTTTTATATTTGGATTTTCTCTAAAATCATTTAAATACCTATTAGCCAACCATTTCGAATTTACCAAACTATTATTCAGTTTCCTACTACATTTATGCTCTCCTTTCAAGGTCCTGATTTGGAAAGTCTCTTGTCATTGCATAGAAGCATGCATTTTTGAAGGGAAGCCTTCCTCACAAGTTGTTGTAACCAACTTTCAGTAAGTCTTATATTCCAAACACCTTTCAAAAGCATACATCAACCATTGTACTATATGTAAGGATTGCCCAATTTACTTCATCTTCATTAGAACTTGAAATGTAGCAAGTTCATCAGAATCCTAGTCAATATAGTTCCTATCATCTCCCATATCCTTCTTTCTTCCACTATTGTATTATCAACTTCCATAACATCATCTCCGTCAACTGCAACATCATCTTTGCATTAGGGATTTTATAATCTACGAAACCACCTACCACAGCATTTTCATCCTTATTTTCGACATTAAAATATTGATGAATCACTTAGACTACACACATATCACATAACCAATCATTATCATCATCCTCTTCTTCGTCTAGATCCAACATCTTCAAAGCGTACACATCTTTCATTTCATCTCCTTCTTCATTACTAACATGTAACCTTCCTACATATTGACTACTTAATGGTTCATCATCCACTAGTTGATCCACTAATTCATCTTTATCTACCACCACAGGATTATCACCATATTCACCTATATCAACTAATAGCAGATTTTTGCCAGGATGTTCCACATAAAATCAATACTTTAAATCACCATAACCAGTCATTTGCAATGCAACTAAGTCAAAATCTAAAGTTTTTAATTCATACTCTAATATTGTACCGGATGATAAATACCACAACTTTTTAAATCTAACGTAACCTAACTCTTTCACTATCTCTCCTAAAAATCTGGGTTTAGCAAAGTTTTATAAGATTGGAGAAAGAATTTGGGGCAAACCGAAATGAGCGAATATTCTAAGTCTAAAGCTCGATACCCTCTATGGATATCGAGCTTGGTTTTGGGCTCAAGTAGGAGGCTATGGCTTTGGGTTTAAAGCTTACACCTGAATTTGGAGTCCAAATTTTTTTTTTTTTTTGGAAGATCCCAAAATTTGATTGAAATATATATGTTTTAAAATATTTTTACCAAATAAAAATGATAAGTTATCTTATAATATTTATAAAATATGTAATATGACAAACAATAAACAAATATAACAAACCATATATATAATAAGTTGAATATAAATAGAACAAATAAATTTAAAAATTATTTCGGGCTAACTAATTGAGCTGGACTTTGGGCCAACTCGACGAGTAGCCCAATGGCTGGGCTTTGAGTCGATCTATACTAAAAAAATAAAGTTCAAGCCTAATCCAAAAAGAAATTGAATAGATCTAGGTTGAATTTGTGTTAGATTTTGTCGAATGGATTTGATTGAGTTACATCATTTTTAAAAAATACACAATGATACAAAATCAATATTTTAAAAATCTAAGAAAGAAGAACTACAAATAAATCAATTTAAGCCAAAGAAAGCAACATCACTATGATAAGTCAATTATATAAACAACTAAAACCAAAAGGTATTAATAGGACCTCCATTAACAAAACAGTACAAAGAAAAAAGTAAAATAAAATAAAATCTTAAATCCTACCATATGATACATAGTAAACTTTCAAACCCTCAAAAGTTTATGCTCGGCCATTGGAAAATAAGTGCTTTTAAAAAAAATTATTTACCCAAAAGTTAGGGGAAAAATTGTAACTCACACAATCGACATAACTAAGAAAGACTGAATATACCTTTATTTTAAAAGAAAATCCACTATGTTGTTGCATATATAGAGCTTTTCCACTTCTATTTCCCATGCTCTTTCACACCTCTCTATTTGAAATGGTGAATTTTGACTCAAACTACCATTGACTACCTTAATAATATCTATAATTGAGACTCTATTAAATCAAAACCAACAATGAGGTTTCGAAAATTAAACCTTAAATTTCTCACACTTCTTACATTTGTCGACAAGAAACCCTAGATTATCTCTAACCATGAACAATGAAGACCACAAAGCCTTAATTTTTGGTGCATGCAGTGTTGTTTGGTTTCGAAGGGTGGTCTTGATTAGATTCAAAGATTGGTTTTATGAAATTTTAGAAATATGTGAGGTGTCCTTAAAATAAGACTATATTTCAAAGAGTTTGAGTAATAATTTTCCATATATATATATATAATATATACAGAAAAGTATCATCTACACCTCTTAGCTTTTGAGACTCAGGATTTGATCAGATATACATAGCATGATTAGATAAGATTGGATTTTTCAAATTCTGTCATGTCTTTGATGTAGTTTCAGATTAGATGACAGGATTTGATATCTGTGTTTGGTGCAATCTCTGATTGGATTGTATTTTAATTTCATTAGATATTTTATATTATATAAATTACATTATAAAATATAATTTTAATTATTAATTTAAATAAACATGATATATAAAATATATTGTAATATAATTCTAATTACAAATTTAATGAAATATAATATTTTGTCATTTTGAAAATATTAAACATAATTTAATACAAATATGTCGTAATTGTTCATAACGAACAAAAACAATTACTGAAAAAAAAAAAAAAACCTAATATATATGTGCTAGTATACTCATAACAATCACTCAACTGTGCAACCCACAATTTTTTCGAACATTCATTTTATGCTTCGATAATTAAGTGCATTGTGATTAACCTTCATTTTCACTATAAAGCATTTATTATTATTTTTAATTATGCGTTCAATTTTCTACATATATATATATATAAGATTTATTCCTATTTTACGATAAATTTTATAGTTTGAAACATTTCAGAGATACCTTATGCCGTTATTAAAATTATATTAACTTTAATGTGTTAAAGGTATTTCAGTATTTGTACATCTTTAAAAATTTTAAAAACTAAATTATTTTTAATCTTTTTTGCATTAAAAACGTATAATATTAATATATAATAATAAAATATAAATATAAAAATATTTTAATAAATATGATGGTTTTTTTAATTATTTTTCTCACCTTTCTCACACGCCTCTCTCTCTCTCTCTAACGATTTTTTTATCTTCTTCTTGTTTTTTTTTCCTCCTCCTTCTCTCTAATTAAAACTTTAATAGCAAATCTCTTTTCCCTAAAAAAAAAACCGTAGCCATTGAAATCCGTAGAGTTAGCGCAATTACAAAGAATGCAAAAGCTATAAAAGATAGATATTATTTTTATAAAGGAAGGGTTAAAGCCAGGTTAGTTTTATATATATATATATATACATTATTTAATATGCGACAATTTATATCAGTTGTATGATGCATATATTTGATAAATTGATTGCATAATTATGCACATCAGACGACTAATATAAATTATCGTCCATTAAATAGTAAAATACGTCGCCATATTAACAGTTCTATATATACATAATTTTATATTAGAAAATTTTGGTTTGTTTTTTAATCATGTCATAAATTTTAATTTTTAATACTATCATTTAAGTTGAAAATATTGTTCAATGTCGTTCTAATATAAAAAATTAAAAATTATTTAAAATTTTTAAATTATTTTAACCTTTAAATAATAGTATTTTAAGAAAAAAAAATTTAATTTTTTAAGTTGAAAATAAATTGATTTAATTATTTAATTATATATATATATATAGTATGACAGATTTGAAGTAACACAGACCAAAAAGCAGATGGCCAAGATCATTTTTATCAAGTTCACTTAACCTCGATTTATTAACATATAAAAATCGAACTGTATATATAAAAGCCCTTGCACTTTAGGTTTCCGATATGGAGTACTAGTGAAGCTAATATATCGCTGAAGGAGAGAAAAACAATACTGTTAAAAAAACTCCTATCAAGTTGGAGAATTCACACACACACACACACACATATATATATATATATAGAGAGAGAGAGATCTGTGCTTTGATGGTGGAAATCAGCAGGAGTAGCTGATGAACATAAATGAGTAAGAACAGTGAGCAGGGCTCCCAGGCGACTAATTCCTTCAAAGAAATGATATGGCGGTCTCTGACGAAGCCGGCTGCTATCGTCTTCTTCCTCTTCCTTCTCTTAGTCGGAGGGTTTGTCTCCACCTACTTTCTCAACATCCCTGTAAATTTCTTTACTCTTTTTTTTCCTTTCTTTCATTGGTTTTATTATTTTATTACGAAAAAAAATTGTGAATGATTTTGTTTATTAATAAAAAACGAATAATTGTTTTATCCAAGAAAAGTCAGTGGATAACAATGGCAGGAACATGTGGCCGGCCTAGTGGGCACGTGCGCTACTTTACTCCTCCACTTTTTATTTTTGATAAAATGACTCCTCATTTTTTTTCTATAATATTTTTGTCACTATATATATTCAACTTCAACTTGTATTTACATTAATAAGTAGATAAGACCCACAATAGGCTCAGCGCCTCAGCCGCCCTCAGATTTTTCCTTTTTTATTATTAACTTTGTTTATTTATTTTTTAACTCCTATATATATATATTTCTTTTCAGAAAAATAGTTCAAATTTTTTATTCAGTAAAATTCTGTATCTGATTTTTACACATAAATATGAATGAAAAGCCGTATATCTATTCTATTGATTATTTTTCTTTCTATTTAAACTTACGTGTGTACATTTGATTTTATTACTTTTAAATTCTTTTTTGTTTTATTTTTTTCTAACTTAGCTAGTAATATTTTTATTCCTCTCTCCTAAACATAATTATAATTATATTTAATAGCATTAATATTTATTTTTGATATTTAACAATGGAGCACTTATTTAAGCAATGCTCTTAATGTAATTTTATATACAAGTGTTATTATTTAAGGATCAATTATATTTTAGTATCTTATATTTTGGTTAAACTGTATATTAGAGTATCAATTTTAAAGCGTTCTATATTAACTTTGTAATATATAATTTATTTTATATTAGTTTAATTTTTAAATATTTTTTATAATTGTCCGATAGAAATTTAAAAAATTAAGAAAATTAACTAATTTTTTCATTAATAAATTAATTGATTTTTATGTTATCTTGTTTCTGAATTGAGAAAAACAAAGTGTTTCCCAAATTCTTTAAGAAAATATACTCAAACATAGGACAGTTAGTTTACTCAAAATAATGAATAATAAAAAAACAACTTAGGACAATTAATCCTTTCTTCTTCTTCTTTTTATGTATTATTTTTACTTTAAAAAAAAAAGTTAGTTATATTTATGTAAAATTGTTTCTATATTGCAGCTTCTGATTGGATCTACATTCAGACCAAATACAGCCACACCCGTTCAAAGAAAAAGGCCAAATACAGCCACCAACACATCCCAAAAATGCCCTCGTCAAAACACAAACTTCCCAATAGAGTCCCAGATCCCACTCAACTGCACTACATTCGATCGCACGCAGACCTGCCCCTCCTGCGACACGAGGATCACCTTCTATTCAAAACAAGACTCTAACTTTCCATCCCAACCGTCCACATGTCCAGAATACTTTCGATGGATCTACGAAGATCTGAGACCGTGGTCCCACACAGGGATAACAAGGGAAATGATTGACAAAGCCCAAAAGAAAGCGCATTTTAAATTGGTGATATTGGATGGAAAAGCATACGTGGAGAGATATGATAGGGCATACCAGACCAGGGATTTGTTTACGTGGTGGGGCATCGTACAGTTGCTACGGAAGTATCCAGGGAAAGTGCCTGATTTGGAGCTGGTTTTTAACTGCCATGACCGACCTGTGTTTCTATCAAAGGACAATGCGGTGGACCCACCTACATTGTTCAGTTTCTGTGGTACTGATGACACAGTTGATTTTGCCTTTCCTGATTGGTCTTTTTGGGGATGGTAAGTTATTATTATTTTTAAAGTTTTTAGTGATTTTTATTTTAGTCTCTATGTTATTTTACAGTGATTATATTTATTTATTAAATTAATAATATTTAATTAGTTTATTTAAAAATTTATTTATTTATATTTAAATTATATAAATATATAAATAAATTTAATAAATATTTTTATACACGTAGCTTTGCTACTATTTTTTCTTTGCTCATTTCATCGAACTTCAATAAATGCATATTGATCTTTTGAAGTGTTTTCCAAACTAAAGCCTGAGAATCCAAATGATGCATTTATTGAAGTTTGAAGACCAAAATGAGTAAAAAATAGTATGCAAATTACTTTCTGAACTTTTTCTTCTAGACATTGTAATCCCAAACTCGCTTCCCATTCAATTTATAATCTTATTTATGTCCGATAAGCACTATAAATTCCATTAATTAATTACCCGCTCTACTATACGGTAATAATGAAACTAGCTTGTGAATTGGATAAAATAGAATAACAATCTTGCATTCTTTAAAAAGTAGAGTGACAATGATTATCAATATATATGTGTTAGTATAGCAGTTTATGGATTTGATTTGATTATGTTTGTGTTTTTTAGGCCTGAGGTTAACATAAAGCCTTGGGAGCCATTGATGAAGGACTTAGAGAGAGGGAACAAGAAGATGAAATGGGAGGATAGACAACCTTATGCTTATTGGAAAGGAAATCCAGCTGTTGCTCGAACCAGACGAGACCTCTTCAAATGTAATGTCACAAAGAAAAAGGATTGGAATGCTCGCTTATATAACCAGGTAGGTAAATTATTTTTTCTTTTGCCCTAAATTTAGTTGTTCCATCATTAATTATTTTATTTCATATTTAATAATTAAATAACCATTAACCACAACATGGGTTTAAGCCTAGTTAAATTATCCATGCTTTTACTAATTTATGGTAATATGGACATGGATATAGAAGTGAGGCGTCTCAATAAAACAACTGGAAAGAAATTTGTGTCTTTTATTGAATAGTGAACAGGAGTTAAATTTGATAATAAACAAGCGATATATAACATATTAAACAAACAACTTTCTGTCTGAAATAATGCAATTCATCAAAGTAAAAAAAAACGTGATGCGATTATAAAACGATAAAATAAGCAAGAGTTTTGACAGGGCATTAGACCACTTATGGTAACATTAACCATGCCTCTTTTTTATAAAGAAGAAAAATATTTATCTATTTATTATTTGAATTAGTCTTTCTATGGTCAAAAAATATTTCTCCATCAGTATATCACTAAAAAATTGTTTAGTAACAAATTTGAAAACTGCTGTCATAGAAAACAAACTATGTAGTAATATTTTTATCAAATTTATCACTAAAACAAACTTTGATCATGGGATTTCAATGTATGTGTATATATATATATATATATATATATATATTTAAGGAATTTCAATCATGGCTATTACTAAAATTCTGATTTAGTAATAAATTTGAAGATGTTGTCAATGAATAGTTTGTTTTTAGTGATGTTTGATTCCAATTTTATTAATAAAATAATTTTTTAGTAACAATCCTTATAAAAATTTGATCATGCTATTCTGATAGCATTTTTCTATATTTATATATGGTCAAGAGAAGTTTTATGGTCATCCTAACCATTTTATAATATTTTATTAATTATTAGATTGTTTCAAATACTAAAATTTAAAAATATATTTGGAGTTTAAATAAACTCTTACAGAGTTCACTTTACCCTCATAGAATAGTTTTTCATCATACTCATATAATCCAAGAGTTGATTAAATTTCAACTTTTAATGCAATTGAAAGGCTGATAAGTGGCATTTGAAGGTGTAGCTCAGTGGTAGGAGCCAGCTGAACCTTTACATCTGCAAGTTTTGGTACTTCTATTTGGACTCAAGTACTTATTTTCGCTCATACCCGCTATGGGTAGATCTGTTTTTTATTCACACAAAAAAAAAGACAGATAAATGACATTTTGACTATATAACAGTTAGAACATCTTTCCCATAGAAAATAAAAATTATAAATAGATATATATATACACACACCAACAACCTTAATTAGCATATATCGATTATTTTTATTTTGGTTTAATATCATTTTACCTTTCCGACTATGATAAATCATTCACTTTCATTCTAAAAATATAAAATTTCCTCACATTGATCCATAAACTAATGTTGTTTTGAATCGCTTTAGTCCAGTTTGACAAATGAATTTGATAATCTATATATGTAACTGTTGGTTAAATAGTTTGAAAGTTTCTGTAATACGAGCATGCCACCTTTAAGTTCAAGGAAGAATAGTAAAAACAAAAATAATAATAAGCAATAAACTAACTTCGAATCAAACGACTCTATTTGGGAATAGAAAACAATAACAATCCTAAAAAGATGCCTAAAAACAAGGAGTTCAATAACTAAAAATAAAATGTAACACTGAAAAAATTAAATCAAATACTGGGGAAAAATAATTGCCAGACAAGTTAAAAGCAAAGCTAAAAACAAAAAACAATGAAATTCATAGCAGAAGAAAAAATTAAGAAAAATTACATGAGGAAAAGTTATTTGTTGAGGGAAAAAATTAAGAAAAACAAGAGAGCTATTTTGTTTGAAGAGTTTTATTAAAATCTTTCATAAATATTATTTATTATAAATCAAATATAACATACTACATATCAAATATTACTCGTTATAGGCAATATTATTTATTATGGAAAAATATTATTCATTATACATTAATGTTATTTATTATAGATAAAATAATACACATAATAAACTAATATTGTTTGTAAAAAATATTATTCTTTATAGATAAATATTATTTATTATAGATAAAATTTTACTTAAAAACAAAAAATTTATACCATAAAACTCCTATGAAACTATAAAAAGTTATACTATAATTTAACCCGTTTATTGAAGATGTTGGCTAGTCGTCTAACTTATGAATCTAGTATTATAGCTTTAAGGGTCTTTTGACATTATAATCTGTTGATAAAATAATACCGTTTATAAATAAAATAATTAAATTTATAATAAAATAATATTATTTAATGAATAATTTTACTTCGAATGTTTTAATGATTGTACTAAACAAAACAGCAGCACTTGAAAGCTTGCGGACAAAAAAAAAAAACAAACAAACTCTTGCAAAATAGAAGGGAAAAATCATAGAAAAGCATTCAATTGAAAATTGTCTGTTTGGTAACAGAGAAAAGCTAGGAAATTAGAAAGAAAAATTAAAGTCTGACTACTGCATATGTAATCTACTTTTGTCGCAGTTTTAAAAAAGAAAATCGTAAAGAATAAATCTGAAATCTGGGTTTGAAAACGCAGAGGGTTCAGTTTTGAGCCAGAGATTCTGACCAGGTTTATAACGTATGGCTCAAACAGTAACTTTGTTTAAAAACAATTTTATTATATTTTATTTTATTTTTGTGTAATGTGTATGACTAATTTGGTCAAATTGATTACAAAATTATATAATCAGACTAAGATGATACACAAAAGACAGAATTTTAAAGGGCAAAGTTTGAAATTTTATAATTTAGAAGTCAAAATGAAAAATATAACATAGTTTAGGAGGTAAAATGATATTAACACATTTCATTTTTATTCTATTTTTTGGATTTGAAATCAATTAAAAATAACTCTTGATGGTTGCCTGTATTGTCTAAACAAATGAAACGAGTGAAAAAAGAAAAATAAGTGTATGGTATGATATGCAAAATGCAGGATTGGCGTCAAGAATTTGAGCAAGGATATAAGAATTCCGATTTGGCAGACCAATGCACACATCGGTATAAAATAACATTTTTCACATTTCCTAAACTTTTGTTATTTTTTCGTATTATGGTAAAAATATCTGTTTGATCAGTTTCTCATATACTTCTGATCAACATTTTTTTTCCCCATTAATAAATATTCATGTTATTCTCAAAAAAAATATATATTCATGTTGCAGGTTTAAGATCTACATAGAAGGGAATGGTTGGTCCGTGAGTCGAAAATACATTCTTGCATGTGATTCTCTAACGTTATTAGTGAATCCCAAATTCTATGATGTCTTCAGCAGAGGTTTGAAGCCAATGGAGCACTATTGGCCCATTAAGGCCGATGACAAGTGCAGATCGATTAAGTATGCTGTTGACTGGGGCAACTCCCACCAGAAAGAGGTGATTATTAATTAATTAATTAATAATAATATTAATAAAACATACTTTTGAAATATATGTATGCTTTTCTATATATATTTGAAAAGCATGGTATTAAATATTAATGAGTTAGAAGCTTCTCAAATATATATATATATATATAAATTATGACATGCAGATATCTGGATATTCAAAGTGCCAATTTTTTTCAGAATCCTAGAAAAATTATATATATATATATTGTGTTGGGCATCGGCAACATTATGTTGGGGCCAGACAATATTTGTTGATATTGAGAATATGGGGATTTGATCTCCAAATCTTAATAAATATTGGCTTTGCTACTAGACTGTTATGCAAGGACTCATATTATTTTGGTTTTGATCAATGTCAACAGGCACAAGCCATTGGGAAGAAAGCAATTAAATTCGTAGAGGAAGAGCTGAAGATGGACTTTGTATATGACTACATGTTTCATCTTCTAAATGAATATGCAAAGCTCTTCAAATATAAACCTGAGATTCCTGAAAAGGCATTTCAACTGTGTTTAGAGTCATTGTATTGCCCGTCAAGAGGGCTAGAAAGAACATACATGATGGATTCCATGTGGAAGGGTCCTGACGACACAAAACCATGCACCATTCCTCCTCCATATTCACCTTCATCTCTATTTGATGTTCTTCAGAAAAAGGCTGATATACTTAAACATGTCGATATATGGGAGAAACAACAAAAGCATTGGTAAGGGAAAAAAATAGTGAGTTAGTTAATTAGTTGTATATTTTTTTAAATAAAATGTATTAGATAATTACATATTCAATTTGTTTCTTTCTTTTTTTTTTTTTTTTGCATGATTTTCATTCTTGTGTATTACATCTCAATTTTATTATTTTTATACAAATTTAATTATTCTTTTTTGTTAAGAATAAAATTAGGTATCATGAATATATCACTTAAGAAGATAAATCAATTGTTTACAAGGAAGTGAAATTCTTGGAAGAAAAGTTTAGATCACTGTGCTTCACGTCGGTCCATAATCATAGAAATAGACCGCAAGAGAAGAAAGTGTGAAAGAGATATTAGGCTACAAGGCGATGAAAAAAGACTAGTTTACCTTGGCAATACTTTCATCTTGGGAAGAAATAAAACTAAGGAGTTCCAGAAGCTGAAGAGTAAAGTTCAAGCAGAGAATTGAAGGATGGAATGAGCATCTTCTATCCAAGGCGGGTAAGGCAGCCCTTATTAAATCAGTGGTTCAATATGTGCCTACTTATACGATGTCTACATTTTGTGTTCTGAAAAATATTTACAATGATATGGATGCTTCTACACGAGATTTCTGGTGGAAATATTATAAAAATTCAAAAGGCATGGCTCTAAAGTCTTGGTGAGAAATATGTATGCCTAAAGATTTTGGCGGATTGGGGTTTAGATTGTTTTCATATATCAATTTGGCTCTTTTATTGAAGTTGGCTTCGAAGATTGCAGCTGGAGAGGACTATTTGTGGACTGATATGTTGACTTTGAGCATAACATCAAGAGAGGGAGTTCTTTGGTGTGGCAAGGCATCATTAAAGCAAGAAAGTATATTTTGAAGGGAGCTTGCTATAAAATTGGGAGTGGACACTCTTTCAACCCTTGGACAGATCCGTGGTTCCAAATTTGGAAGGATTTATGCCAAAAGCTAAATCTGGGGTTGACATATCACTGTATCGAAGGGTAGTGGGTTTTAAATCATGGATGTTAAATGGGTAGAATGTGGAACTTATCCATAGGATTTTCGAACGTGCTTCAGCGTCGGTTATTCTGTCAATTAAATGGCCTACTGGAGTGTCTGGATAAATTGATTTGGAATAGCCTGGGTCTGTTTACTGTGGGAAGATCTTACAGTTTAAATTGTGTAGGAGAAAGTAGTGGGAATGTTATTTGGAAACAAATATGGAGGATGGAGGTGCATGATAGACTCTAAGACTTTTCTTTGGAGGGTGGCTCCTGATCAGGTCCTTCCAACTAAAGCGATTCTTGCCAGGTTACATGAAGGAATAGAACAAGAATGTAGCATCTGTGGCTGTGAGGTTGAGTCTTTGATTCACATTTTCAAGGATTGTCAGGGTAGCCGTGTGCTGGCTTTTACAAGTAAATAGGGTTTGAAATGTGATAATTGGAATGTGGATAACATTGAAGATTTAGTGAAGGGTGTACTAATCCTAGCTTGGTTCTCTCAGACAACCAACAATAAATACCTCTATTTTGTGCTAGGTACTTTCCTTTATAGATGTTGCTTTCAGGAATGTTATGTTGTTTGGTAAGGAGCAGAGTTAAAGAGAATGAATTTTTGAGTTATTAAGTGGTGGTATTTATGGCGGAAAATGTTGAGGAACCAAAAGATAGTGTAAGGCAGGAGGAAAGTTGGTCTCCACATCCTTGTAAATGGTGGAAGATCAATGTTGATGTAGCTTTCAAATACCAGCAGGCTGCCTTGGCCTGATGGTTAGGGATCATAAGTGTTCAATCATTGTTTTGGCCTCCTCTATTTGTTCGAGCCTTTCCTCCCATGAGGCAGAAATTTCAGCATTACTATGGGCTTCAGAGGTGGCTAAGAGAAATAACTAGAGTAATTTGCTCTAATCTTGTGACGATCAAGTGGCTGTCAATGAAATTTTAAATCTTAAGTAACTAGGTGGATGGTCTACTCGATATGATATTATTGCTATTAGGAATCATTTTGCAGGTTCTTTTTGGTCTTTAAGCTGGAATCCTATAACAACCAATAGGTTGGTTGATGCGGCGGCCAAGCTCTCTGTCTTTTAATTATTGTAATTTAGACTCAATTCCTTTTGATCTAGTTGATATTGCTAGATTGGAAGCTCAGAACTAATGTACTCAGGTTTCCTCTCTTTTAGAGCTCTTTTGTGCTCTAATGCAATTTTGATTACCAAATATATATATATATATATACTCATGATATCAGCTATAAAATGATTCTTTGGAATCATGTAAAGATGCAAAAATCAAATAGTACATTACAAAGCACCACAAAACACAGTGGAATACTTATACAATATAATACAAAAATAATTTATCTTTATGAGTAGGAAAAGATACAGAACGAAAAAAAAAAAAAATAAAATATTAAATTTTAATTAATAATGATTTAAGATAGTCATAGTTAGACCTGGCAACCTGTCGTGTCGTGTTCGTGTCGTGTGGTATTCATAGTTAGACCTGGCAACCCGTTAAGCTTTCGTGTTGAAATATATAAATCCAAACCCGTTCATAAAATTATCGTGTAATCCGTTACCCAACCCGTTAACACGTTAAACTTATTTTCAAAATTATTTTTTTTAAAAATAAAAAATATATTTAATTTATAATTTATAGTCCATACTAAAAAATAATGAAGCACATACATAAATAACTATTTGTATCATTTTACAAACCAAAAATAAAAACTAAAACAACATACTTAATATATGTTAAAAAAATAACAAACCATACAAACATAATATTTAAATCTTTCTACAAACCAAAAATAAAAATCTAAAACAATATTTAAAATAATAATAAGACATAAACATGTTTTCGCGATTAATGAAGAATGAATAAATTACAAACTGGTAGAGAAAAATAATTAGAGATTTTTTTAATTAAATTACAAAAATGCTATTATACAGTAACGGGTTGTTAATGGGTCTTAATGGGTTTTCGCGTGTTAACCCGTTAAGATAACGGGTCTTAACGGGTTCTTAACGGGTTCACCCGTTATCAACCCAACCCGTTTCAGCTAGACCCAAACCCGTAAAAACCGTTCGTGTTCGTGTCGTATTAACGGGTCGTGTTAAAATTTGCCAGGTCTAGTCATAGTGGTCCTACTAAGAATACAGTTTTCTCTATATGTTGCAGTCAAACTTATAAGAATATTAACTAGGTTCATTATTTTTTCTCTAATTATTTTGGATAATAGTATGAATTTTCAATGGTTTAGCAAAAATTAATTTACAATTCACAATAAATTTATTACAAATTTATGTTATCTTAAATATACTCGTAAAGGCAAAAGGAAAAAATAAAGTTTTGATTTTGTGAATTTTTTTCCAAAACAAGTTGAATTAAAAACAATTGTAAAGTTAAAACTAGAAAGAAAAAAGCGTAACTGAAACCAAAAACAAAAAAACAAAAAAATTGTAGCTTAACTTCTCTCTAATTGAAACAAAATTAATATACATAAGCATTTTTTTTTTTTTTTTTGTACTGGAATTGTAGGGGCATTGATAATAATGCCACGAGACAAGTGCTTGATTCGTATTGTTCTCTTCAAAAATCAGATTTATTCTACTTGGATGAACCATTGGGTGATTTTCTTCAGTGCCTTTTCTTTTTTGGTATAACATGGGCCTAAGGTTTTTGGTTTCCAACAATCGATCGAATGCCTTTTCGTCTATTTGGGTTTTTGATGCCACCACTGAATGCTCTTTCCTACTACAATGATGATAAGCAGGTTTTAATACTCTACTGGATTAATCATGAATCACATGTGAAGGCCTATGAAATTGTTATTCAGAGCCTTTTTCAGTAGATGGTAAAAGTGTCATTCTTTTTTTATTCATTCATCTTCACAGCTTGCCTTGGAAAAAAATTTTGTTTTCTTTTTCACGACATTCTTCTGTGGCTTTTGACTAACTTGACTTTACAAATGTAGTTTTTGAAGTAGATGGAGCAGTAGCTTCATCAATAAACCCAATTTCTTTCTTGTCATTTGACTCAATTTTAGTGCTCATAATATGATCAAGTCTTGCAGTGCCATTAAAAAGCTTTTGAATAGTATCTCTAGCTCATTCTAACTCTTTTATCAAAAAGCATTTCTTTGACTTCAAGCTTTCAACCATCTTGATTTTTCCACTAAAAGAAGTTTCTAAAAATTTCATATTTTTCATCAAGAGATTCATTAGAACCTTCGACATTTTTCAAATTCACAATATTTTTTGTAAGCTCAACAATCCTCTCATCTTTTTCCTTTTTGACAAAGTGACCATCTTTTCATTCACTTTCAATTTTTTTTTAAGTTTCAAACTCACTTTTTATAAGCTTTGCTTTCACTAAATAAATCATCATAAGCTTTCTACATATTATTTTCATCCTTTTAGAGTGAGTCATCATCTGATACAACATTGTGAAAAGCAACTGATTGAGTTTTGCTATTGCTAGAAGTATGAAAATCCATGAAAGCAATGTAATTCACCATCTTTTCAACATCGTCACGGTCATTAGATTCATTGATGTCTTCACTTCAACTAGTACTAGTTGTATTAAGACTTTTTCCTTTTTCTTCTTCCTTTAACAACCTTGCTCTTCCTTTTCCTCGAGACTCATTTGCAATATGGCCATACCTTTGACACTCATGACATTGAATTTGACCAAAATCTTTTTTCCTTGAAAATTATTGTCTATCTTTTTTGTCTGTGTCCATTTTCTAAATACCTAAGAGATCTCACCAATGTTGTTAAACTTAAACTGTAGTAACCATCTCTGATACCAATTGAAAATCCATAAAATTTCAAAGGAGGGTTGAATGGGCATTTTCAAAAATCTCTACCAACTTTCTTTTTGCAATAGTATAATAAGGAACCTGCACATTCTATGCCTACTTCATATCATATCTCTGATCTCCCAAACTATAGTTTCACAAGAGAGATAGAATTTAAGGACTCAATTCTCCCAAGCATTAATATGAAAAATAGTAAATGCAAAAATTAAAATGCAGAAAGTAAAAATTGACGCACCAATTTTTACGTGGAAAATTTCTCTTAATGAAAAAAAGACTATGGGTGTCAACTGCAATTTTTATTAAAATCCACTCAGTAAAAAAATTAAATCCTCACTCAATAAAACTAAAGTGTAAGAGTTTATTGACGTCTCTAGCCACTGGTATGACCCAACTTCTTAGCCTTACTCATGAAATTTTGATAGCACCACCTTCGCAATGACTTCCTAGCAAAGAAATTCCACTACTGTTGTCTCAACGATCTTCCTCGCAAGACAAATCACTTCTAAGTCTTCGTCGAAACAAATCCCAGAGAGATAAAACAAATGTATGATAAAATAAATGTATCTAAAGCAATCTGAGAGGGAATAAACCTATGAGTTTCTCTAACTAAATGGACATATGAGAAACATTGAAACCCATGAAAAATTAACAAAGAAAGAACATAAAACTTGCAGAGACTCAATCTATAATGAAAATGATAAACAAAATGTGTTTAAGATTGATTTATAAAGCTCATATACTCACAAAAGTACCGGGAGAACTTAGTGGGTGGCTATGGAGGTTTTTCTCCCTTTTTCCCTTTTATTTTCCAAGAGAAAATAAGGTTTTAAAGTGATCAGCCATACATTGTTAAAACAATGCTCAAACATTATTCTAACAGTGTCTAAATAGTGTTCCAATAATGTTTCAACATTGTTTCAACAATGATTTCCATTGTTGAGTTTTTTTTTTGGTGAAAGATTTCCATTGTTGAGTTGATTACCGTTTTAATATTGAATTTTGACCGCAAAAGAATCTATAAAGATTATTTTAAACCCAATCAAATTATGGAAAAAAAAATCAAAAAAATAATAAAAAAGTAAAAATCAAATTTAAATTTGTCAGAAAATCACAATGTGCCCAAACCATTAATAATCATTTAAAATTTGTTTCTAAGTTATTTACAATTTTTAATTGAAATTCGTTCTTAATGCTGTAGAATGGGATGAGACTAACACATCCTACAACTTAGTTTTTTGAAAAATATTGCCAAACATGCAAAAACTAACTCTACATCATCCACATTTAGACTTTTCTCAGTGGATTTTATAATTTTACTATTTCGTTTTTGTTTTGGTGTAACAATTTTATATATTTATCAACTGTTTGTTAAAATGGTTTAAGGAAACAAATAGTTTTCCTTATTAACGTTGAGTCCTGAACATAGATAAGAATTCTATGTTTCATATTAGAATTCTTGTTAACTCTTTCTGAAACTGTTTAGGAAGTGAATTTTTATGTTTTCATTTGTAATTCCCATTTTGTTCAATTTTAGATTTTGGGTTATTTGGTTGATTCTCATTTTTGTTGTCTTCCATACTTTTTGTTCATCTGTTTGGAAGAAGTTGGTCTTTGATACTACTGTACGGAAAATGCAATTATAATTAAAAAAATGTAAAGAAAAAAGAAAAAGGCAATTTTTTCCTTCGTAGCTTTCTCAAATTACAATTAAATCCAATTTTTCTTTTTGGGTCTTTATGCCATTCCCAACAAACCCACTTTATTTTTTTTTTTATTATCCCTTTTGCTCTCTTCGCTGAGTCTTCTACGTTCCGGATTCCACTGGATCGCGAACCCAAAAGATGCCGGCGAAGACTTCCTCGGCTTCGGCGCCGGCGACGGTGACGGCGTTGATGGCTACTGTAAGGAGGAGCTCATGCAGCTTTTCTCCGTCAGTGGCTTTCGTATTCTTCTTGTTGTTGATTTCTTCAAAGGTCAATTCTAGTAATGCTTTCAACAACGCCGTTTTCAGCGTCAAGTACAAATACGCTGGTCAAGAACCCTCACTGAGTGCGTTCAAAGCTCACGACACTAGCCGCCAGCTTAGCATTCTCGCCGGCGTCGACCTTTTCTTGAGAGGCTCTGGTCGTCCCGACGCCTTCGGGTCTCTATTATCAATTCTCTTTTTGGTTTTATTATTTTCTCTGAATTTTTTTTTTCTTTTGGGAATTTGATTCAGCTGGGAATTTTGTATTTTATAAGTAGTAAACAAAAAACTGTTTGTATATATAGGCTTTACTATGCTAAAATTGGGATTGGCACGCCTTCAAAAGACTATTACGTACAGGTAGATACGGGGAGTGATATTATGTGGGTGAATTGCATTCAGTGCAAAGATTGCCCTAAAAGAAGCTCACTTGGTGTATGTCGAAAGTCTCTTGGTCTTTGATAGTTTCTGTGTGATTTTGCTATTTTTGTGTTTGATTTTTTTTTTTGGGGGGGTATGTGAATTTTGTGTTTTTGCCTCTGATGATGGCAGCTAGACCTGACGCTGTATGATATTAATGAATCATCAACTGGGAAGTTGGTTCCTTGTAATGAAGAATTTTGTTTGGAGGTTAATGGAGGTCCTTTAAATGGCTGCACAGCCAATGTGACATGTCCATACCTTCAGATATATGGTGATGGCAGCTCCACTGCTGGGTATTTTGTGAAAGATGCTGTGCAGTATGATGGTGTTTCCGGAGACCTTGAAACTAAATCTGCCAATGGAAGTGTTATCTTTGGGTAACTTGTACATCCTCCTTACTCCTCGTAATCAAACTATATTTATATGCACGTGTGTAGTTCATGATTTTGAATCCTTGAATGAGATGGGAGGTGTAACAGGGTATAAGCTACTTAGTGATGTTGAAGAGCACAAGTGTCATAAGTATGAATTTCATACTTGAGTTTCAACTAAATACTGATTTTGGATCCTATTGAAGCCCTATAGTGTTGAATTCTTGAAGTATGTGATGTCAATAAACATTTAATTTATGCTATTTTTATATGTAATGTATATGTATGCGTTTATGCGTACCTATATGTTAGGTTCATCTAAATAATGGAATCATTTCCCTATGTTAGTTCAGTAGGTAATGTGAAACATAAGGCATTTTTGTATTTCTTGTACTCCTCTGATGTAGGCAAGTGCTATGTTAGACTAACGAGAAGCGTTTTGTTTCATTTTGGATTTAGGCTTCTCATTCAAAATGTTCTCTATAAGCTTTTTCTTCTCGATGTTTCTCAATTCTTTATTAGCTTTCTCTTAGTCTCTTAGCAAAGGTTAAGAATCTGAAGGTTCTTAATAGCAATTCCTTGGTGGCGGTTCAGGTTTGTGTTGATCCTGTGAACTTGCATATTCTTCACAGAGATCCTTCTTTTTAGGGCTTTGGTGGAGTTTATTGTGAGTCTCATTGTGTATCACAAAATAATCAAATTGTAAGTTGTCCTTTCCAATCATTATATCTCCAATTTAAAGTTAAAATTTCTTTTGCAAACCAGGGAGGTAGCCTGATTTGGTGAAGTTTGCAAGTCTTTACTTAGGTGGTTGTGTTGTTTTGTCTTTTCCCCATTTCTCATTCCATGGTTCTTGCATAAAATTCATTTCCTAATGTTTGCTGATGAAATACTTCTAGTTGCTGAATTTAGCAACTGGAATTATAGCATTAATGTTGACCAGTGCACCAAGAATCATACCATTTGAGAGCCTAAGATTCTTGTTATATTTTTCAGAGAAATTGATTAGAAAAGATGGCCATTGGTAAGTTTTCTCTTTTGGGGAAGGGAAGGAGGGGGTAAAGGGGCAGCTAGAAGGGTTTAGGTATGTGATGGTAAGAGATTCTTTTCTAGAAAAAAAAAAAAAAAGTTTAAATTACTGCAAGGATGGTGCAAAGTAATAACCTCTAGCCCATTTAGATGGAATGTAATGTTCAGTTTTGGTAAGGAGTACAATACATAGCTGCCCATGTTTTGTCACATGTATAATGTATTACAATTACATGGGCAACGAATGATGAAATTTCATTCCTTGTTCAATTGTAAACATTGTTTGGATAGAATTTCTATCGCAATAATGGTGGTATGGAACCATATAATTTTATATTAAAATGCATTCTAAATAAAAATTTGTACTTGAGTACTAGATAACAAATGTGCGAGGTTATAATTTGTGCGTTATTGTTTATTCCAATTAATAAATTACTGAACTATCTCTAGTTCCCTGTTTGTTTCAATGAGGAATTTCCAGATATGTAAGGTTAGATTTTATTTTTGAGTGGACATGAGGGTAGATGATGGCTCAATGGCAGAAAGTGGCTGTTAAGTGATTTAAGTCCTATGAGAAAACACCATTCAGAATAGGTAGCCAATATACTGCTTTATCATCTAGATCTTGGCCTTAGCTTGTAATTCTTTCAATTAGCATGATTAAGCTGTAAATGCTTAGTGGATAAGTCTGAGGGCTTGGTGAGTATATGAAGCACTTTACCAGTATTACCATACAATTTTTAATGCTTTACAATTAGACTTTTGCTAAAGGACTGATAGTAATTTGGTTGGGTGAAAAGATTATCCAACAATTCATAGTTTTTTATGGGAACTATTTTGGGTGAGGTTTATATGTCAAGATGTAAAGGGTCATGGTTCGTTGTTGTTCTATATCATAGTTTCAGTCTCTATGTCACTACATGGAAAATCAGTTCTCTTACTTCTTTCCTTCTTTGGTGAGGTTGATGATGTGTTGGATTTGTTTTTTTTTTCCCCCCCATAGGTGTGGTGCTACACAATATGGAAATCTGGATTCTTCTGGTGAAGAAGCACTTGATGGGATACTTGGATTTGGAAAATCAAATTCATCAATGATTTCACAGCTTGCTTCATCTGGAAAGGTCAAAAAGTTGTTTGCTCATTGCTTAGATGGGAAAAATGGAGGTGGTATCTTTGCCATTGGCCGTGTTGTACAGCCAAAAGTTAACATGACACCATTAGTACCAAACCAGTATGATATATCTTTCATAAACTTTTTGTTTCTGCTTTGTTCTCCTGCAATTTCATTATGGTGTTATCTATGGCATTTTATGTTTTTTTGCCAAATATAACTTTAATACTATAAATTAGATTGTTCTAATTACTTTTGTCGATCACTGTTCTTGTTGTTTGGTATGAAATGATTAGCTTCTCTAAAACTGCTTGATGAGTGCAATAAATTTATTGTGGGTCATCTTCCCTGTTGTGAATCAAGTAAGCAAGAAACTAATTATTGGTGATCTTCCCAATAAGTTCTCCAAATAACCTACTCTGTCTTGCTTTCTTCAAAAGCTAAAGATTTTCTTCACTTTCTTTCTCACGATCCCCAAGTTCTTATGTTAGGCAATATGCTTCCTGCAATAGTGAGTCCATTATTTATGTGTTTGCATTTTGTTTGTGGTCCTCTTAAAGTCTTGGTTTGTAAAAACATGGAAACTAAGCTTTCATTTATTATTATAAATTTTAGGGCACATTACAATGTGAATATGACAGCAGTTCAAGTTGGTGATGTTTTTCTGAGTATTCCAGCAGATGTGTTTGAGGTGGGAGACAGAAAAGGGACTGTAATAGACAGTGGTACAACACTGGCCTATCTGCCAGAAATGATCTATGAGCCATTAGTAAAGAAGGTATGTGATACAATACAGTTCCATCATTTGGAGATTTGTCATTACATGTGGTTGCTCACATCTCTTATATGTTAATCTAAAATTTGTCATATATTCATGTCAATCTTAATCCATTTTTCTATCAGATAATATCTCATCAACCTGATCTGAAAGTTCAGACAGTTCATGGCGAGTATACATGTTTTCAATACATGAAAAGGTAAAATTTCTCAATTATGACACTAGGTATATATTAGATTTAGTAAGTATATTAGATCTGAAAGAATTATTTAGCTGTATCCAGACTAATACCAATCCTACCCATTTCATGAATAAAACTTGACCACTTAACCAACTTCATGTTACAAATAGCATCTCCTTGTGTATCCGAACTTATAAATGTTGACTAATTTGGCTAACACTGAACTTCGTCTTGGTAAAATGAAATGGTTGAATAATTGAAAAATGAGCTATTCAGGAGTATGTATAGAATGCAAAAAATCATGCATTGAATTTATCTTAGTAGATGATAATAAAAGTCATTGAAACATTATTTGGGTTGGTTTGCAAGGTTTTTTTTTTCTTTTTTTTTTTTTTTTTTTCCACTCCCTGGCTTTTATTCCTTTATTGTGATACCTGTTATATATTTTAGTAAATTTCTTGTGTAATAGGCATAGATAATTAGATCTGTACATAGATTTAAGGAACTTGAATTTGGCTTCAGATTGGCTTGTTTTTAGCTTGTTAGTTCAACTCATTAAATTATTTGTGCTAGGCTTGAAAATTTAGTAACCATTTCAACTTGCCTTGTTTACAGCCCTAGCTTTAACGAATTCATTTGATCTTGTGACTCTAAATGGAAACTTTAGCTATAAATGTCAGTCAAAGTAAAATTCTTAATTTTGAATTAATATAAATGGAAGGAATTGTCCATTGTTTTGTACTTCTTTATTTGGAACAGTTATATTTTTAATAATCCTCAGGAATATAGATGACTTTGATCAAATGCTTCTTATCTTTAAAGTTTCTACTAAGTAACTAGTATTTTAATTTCTGTTTTCTGCTGCTTGTTCTGGAAATACATGTTTGTATCACTCAAGCCTCCACTTTAAACAACACCATTTCTTCACCAAATGCTATTTTGGTCTGATAAGTTCTACGAATTTATTTCAGTTTTAGTTCAAACTTGGGCTGCATAGTGCTTTACTGATACTGATAATTTTTGTTTTTTAATTGCAGTGTTGATGATGTATTACCTGCTGTGACTTTTTATTTTGAAAAGTCACTTTATTTGAAGGTTTATCCACATGAATATCTATTTCCTTATGTAAGTATGTTGAACTCGAATATTTACAAGGACACTGTGTTCAGTCACTTCCATTTACAGTTTACTAGCATGTTCATGGTTCCCTATTATCTGCTTTACATATCTGTGTTCTAATGTGGAAAGACTGTGCTTCAACTACTAAATTTACTGGGTGATTGACTTTCGAAACTTGAATTTTGCAAAATTTTGCCTGGAATTGTTTTATTGGCTACTATCTATGTGAATGTTGCAAATTCTCCGTTACTGAAAAAACACGTGTCTGCTTAAATTTTGTCTTTGACACTTTCTGGTTTTAGTTACCTGAAAATAATTAGCAGCATGTAAGCAGCTTTAACTTGTCTTGCAGTGCATTTAATTGCTGGCTTATTACATTGGCATATATTATTTTTATAATGCTATCTGCATACACTTGTGTACGTTTACTGACACAGATATTACAGGAAGGCATGTGGTGTATTGGTTGGCAAAACAGTGGGATGCAATCTAGGGATACAAAAAACTTGACACTTTTAGGAGGTATCTACCCCAAAAATTGTGCCTCACCTGTCTGCGTTGTGTAACTACTGCTTCAATGAGTTTTTTTCCATGATATTTTAAATTATAACCTACTACAGCCCACAGTAAGCTTGTTGCTTAAATAGTAAAAGGGCTAAAATTTAACTCAAATACTCCAAAATTTCTTCTCATTCGATATTCTAGTGTTAATAGTATTCATAATGTCTGCATTTATCATTTTTGAGGTTTCCTCTCAAAGTTTTAAAAATTGCACTTTATAAATGTTGTATATTTATTTTTTTAAGTTTGGGAATTTGTATTATCCCCAAGTTTATACATTTTAATTTCCTACAGCAGTTTCCTTTTTTTGGTAAAATCTGAAATTGTTATATAATGTTTTGTGAAAAGAAAGAGCTGCAAACATGGTTTCCCTAGAAGGACTTTCAAGCCAGTGACGCTCATTCAGCATTCCCTCATCCAAATTACTGACAGTTGATATATGGGTCCTTTTTGCTCATCTTGTTTCTGTTAAAACAATAATTTGTATTGTCTTTGCAGCTGTGTCTTATCCAGTTACCTCAGCCATGTTCTTATTGGCCTTCATCTCATTGCCTCTTTTTGTTGGACAAAAAAGATAATATTTTATGGAAACAGAATAATATTATAAGATATCCAAGAGGATTGAAATCCTCAAATCAACTACTTTTGACGGTTAGAAAACCATTAAGTTTTCCTTTAAAAATTCTTCTATTCATTTCAATCCATATGGTCCACAAAAGAGCTATTATAGCCCATAATAGTACCCTTTTTCTGCGTTTAAAAAAGAGCCTTCCACTTATTTCCATTAACTTGAGTTCATGCCATCAGTTTTTAGGGTTATGGTTCACATGTTAAGCTGATCATATGGATCTCCAATGTCATGCCGTCATTTTTCTGCTGCCTCTTCCGTCTTTTAGATCCATCCATCTCCTTCTCCTATTCTTTTATGTCACTAGCCCAGTTTAGGAATATCCTCTGTGTTTAGCTATTGCCTTTACTAATTTTTTAAAAACCTCATAATATGTTTCATAAAACTTTAGTGGCCTTGAAACTTCATTTATAACTTTGAGTTATTTTGTATTATTGGGTCACTCAGCTCTCAAATCCACCACAGAGAAAATTTTATTAAGGAAAATGAATGAAGTTATTCTTTGCACCTTTCGGTCTGTTTGTATATAAGCATTGTGATTTATTGTTGTCATGAGAAATCATTCTTGAAATATAAGTAGACTGGCAGAACTTTGAGGTTAGAACTCTCGTGTTTAATGAATGTGATGAATGATAATTTTTTTGATAAACAGAAGATGTGAATATATGATTCTGTAGGTTATAATCTGTTTCTGTGGTCCTTGCAGATTTGGTACTTTCAAATAAGCTAGTATTATATGATCTTGAAAATCAGGCCATTGGGTGGACTGAATATAATTGTGAGTATTATGTTACTTTCCTCGTCTCATTTCTGAAATCTTTTCCTATGTATTTATGCATCTTGTATCCATCTTAGAATGTCAAACCGTGCATTGTATTCTTTTCTTTTAACATTTGGTTACCATCTCTAGTTGTAATAGGAATAGTTTGCAAAAGTCTTCCCTCCTTCCACCAATGCACCCTTAACTATCTAGGCAAACAAGCATTCTGCCCATGCCACCCATAACCACCACTCAAATCATCTATATCTACCATTCAAATCCCAATTCCCACCACTAAAACCAACCAACACCCAATCTACTTGAGACACTTGATATTGAATATAGTGCTTCTTTATTTGTAAAGTTAATTTTTTAGCTTACCTTTTGACTTCTAAATGGTTATTTTCAGGCTCGTCAAACATTAAAGTGCTGGATGAACGGACTGGAACAGTACACTTAGTAGGTTCCCACTATATTTCTCATTCTGCCTGCTATTTGATGAAACCCCAATTGGTTATAATCTTCTTATTGCTAACCATGCTATGGCTCAATTTAGTTTGCTGAAATGCAACTAAAACAGAATGTTGGCATTCAAAAACAAGGGACAGAAAATAGAATATACAAAGATAGCATGAGATTACTGATGATGGAGCTCACACTTTTGTGATTTGTGTATCTATGCTAATGCTTGCTGTGGTAACAAACTAGGGTAAAGGTATATAGTTATAGTGTATGAAGCTTCAATTTGGGCAATATTTTTATACCCAAGGTGAATCTAGGGAAAATTTTGGAAGTTTACTGTCACCTTCAGAATCAAATGTATATGGTTAAAACTTTGAATTGTGTCTTCCTTTATAGGTCGTGGAAGGACTTGTAAATATATTCCTACATATAGGTTCTTTTAACAGCACCAGTGGTTTTAGGTCCTCTTAAAGTACTGAACAGATTGGAATAGTACATTTAGTAGGTTTCATATATATATATATATATATTTACCTAATTGGCTGCAGTCTTATTACTGTGTTATCTTTTTCTTTCTATTTTAACACAATGACTGAAACATAATATGATAAACTAAGGAAAAGGGAAGAACAGATATTGTGAGATTAATGAATAGTTTGCAGAAAACTTTTGTGTTTCGAATATGTCAGCTTGTGCAAAGTAATTTGGTCCTCTTCATTTCTTCTTATTGGTTTCCGTGTGCATGCCCAATATGTAATGACATCTTTTGACCAATGAACTATTTTATAATGACATCTTTTGGTTTTTTTAAATCTAAGTAGAGACCTGTATTTTAGTTTATTCTACAATCTTGTCATTTCAATCTGATTGCTGACATTATTTCCCTTTGCAACTGTTTTCTATTTGTTAGCAAACTTTTGATTTGAGGCTAGCAACTTATTTGACATTTCTATTTTGTTCTATATTTCAGAGACCCTCCTTTATTCTTATTTTTTGTCGTTTTACCACATTCCAAAGCTCAAATTTTTTTAATGTATGCTTGCATGAACTGTGACTATAATAATTACATGTCCAGCCATTGTCTATCTCTCCGAGCTATACTTTCCAGGGAATGATAAAAGTATACTATGTTATGATGTCTATTTTCTTCTATGTGAAATGGGTTTTGCATGAAGTGAAAAGACTATACTATTGAAGAAGCATATCCAAGGATTAAGGGGTCCGGTTGATGTGCAAGCATCTAATTATATTTTTGACTTAGTAGGTTGTTTTACTGTTCTGAGCTTCATATCCAAGTAAATGCAAGATGCACGAGGTCTTTTTTTTTTTTTTTTTTTTTGGGATTTTTTTTTCTTTTTTGTCCCATAGTTTTTTGATCCTGTGCATTGTTATTATAATTACCTTGAATTCATTGATTTCCTGGGTGTAGAAATATTATTCATACTCAGTATAGTTTCATAGAGGTTACAATTTTGGTTCACTGGAACAAAACAAAACTACTGTTTTTGTTATGATTGTGCACTACAAATTTTCTGTTTTGTTTTCTGTCTTTCCTAGATTTTCTTCTTTTGGACCACCTGTGTGTTCTCATCTTATGTAAGCACCATTGATTTTGGAATATGTAATTGATAGCCACAATATCTAGTATTGTTTGACCCAGCTTCAGTACTGTTAATGTGATTTCTTTAGTATAACATGCATAAAAAAAAAGCATTCAATCATGGATGATACACTTCATGTTCAATGATAATATTGTTATCCAGAGCTTATTACTGTCACTTTATGTAGTAAAGTAATTTGGGTGTAAAAGTCACGATTTGGGTGAATTAAACTTGATATAGCATTTTAGAAAGAGTTGATTATTCTTATTATCATTTGTCTTTCTTTTTCTTTTTTCGGATATTGAGGGTAGGGAGATTTAAACTTGGAAAATTGTTGGGGAAAATAATGAATATGACATTCGCTTGTCCTGCAGGGACTACTAATTATCATTTATAAAGTATCTCTTTAGACAAACCAATTTCTTGATAACTTTTTGGGAAAACTGGCAGAGCAATACCCACCAAACAAAATATAAGGAAATAGAGAAAAAAAAAAAAAAAAAAAG